>JAQZBX010069208.1:0-15617 GCA_029593785.1 Cabassous unicinctus | reverse complement strand
TCTATCAAGCATTTCACAATTCCTCCAAAAAATACCCCTTACCCATTTATAAAACCATTCCAACATTTTGGTAATTACAAAAGCACTTCCCCACTCCTCGGTACCAAATTCTGTATTAGTCAGCCAAAGGGGTGCTAATGTGAAATACCAAAAATGGGTTGGTCTTTATAAAGGGTATTTATTTGGGGTAGAAGTCCACCGATACCAGGCCATAAAGCATTAAGTTTCTTCTCTCACCACAGTCCATTGCCACGTGTTAGAGCAAGACAGCTGCTGGCATTTGCCAGGGTTCAGGCTTCTGGGGTTCGTCTCTTCCCAGGGCTGCAGTTTCTCTCCGGGCTTAGCTCCTGGTTCCTCCACAAGGTCAGCTGTAGACGATCAGGCAAATGGCTTGCTTCTCTTCTCCTGGGGCCTTCTTTCCAACATCAAAACTGCTTCTCAAAAGACTGCTTCAACTCTGTTCTTTGCCTTGCCTTTTATATTCAATTCCCCACCCACCAGGGGGTGGGGCTCAATGCCCTAATGACTGACATGGCCCAGTCAACGCCCTAATCATAATTCAATCATGCCCAGATTAACAGATCAGATTACAGGCATGATCCAATTTTTGGAATTCATAATTACATCAAATTCCCCAACGGTTACAGCGTGGCTCCCCCGTGCCTTGATTGGAAAGAACGTTCCCTCTTCCCGCCTCTAGCCCTGCCCTGACTATGCTCCCTGTCAAATAGAGGTTTGCTTTGCTCTCTGGTGTGTCTTCCACGGGCTTTCCCTGCACATGTTTAGTTTTAAGATGGAACAAACGGTTTCCTGGAGTTCCTCTATTTTTGTTGAAAGGCCATGGGGAACCAGTTTTTCTGAATTGGAACTCAAATGTTTTCATCGACGGCAAGCAAGCCCACAGCCTGCGCGGTTCTGCTGCTTAAACGTCACCACGTCATCGGCATCTTCCTCTGTTAGCATGACAGCCGCTGAGCGCTTCATTCGCTGCATGACCGCCAGTGGTCGTGGATTGAACGAGCCCTCTGCCGACGGACGTTTAGGTGGTTCCTGAGCTTTTGCCCAAAGAATATGCAAGATAATGGCTTTTATCTCACTGCACTGTGAGCCCGGCGAGGGTGAGCCCGCGTCTTAGGCTCTGAGGCTCGGCAGTCCTGGCTGTAGCGTGTGCGTGACTGAATGAGGACTCACTGAATGAACCCTGTCGTGTCCGTGGGAGCACAAAGGCAGAGTTCCTAGCGGAAGCCCCTTAGGCATGGTGCCCAGGGCAGCCCGGTTTAGACCTGAATCACAGGGGACTTAAATCCCAGCTCTTCCACGCGGTGGCTGTGTGACGTTAGGCAGTTACTTAATCTCTCTTTGCTTCAGGGTCTTCACCTGTAAAATAGGTACAGTAAAGGCGCCTGCCCCATCTGGCAGCGGTGAGCATTAAATGCGTGAATGCACGTAACTATCTTCTCAGCTGGGGCCTGGCACATCAGGACTCATCAAGAGATGAGCATCTCAGCTCACCCCAATTTTCAAATGCAGCAAGGATGACGGCCCTCTGGGGGTCGCCAACACAGGAGCCAGGTCCTCCCGCCCCTGCTTTCGTGGTTATTGTGGTTGGTTTGTTTCTGTGGGGTCGATTTTCTCCTGCAGAATCAGCTGTCCCCTTAAGGAGAGTTTTAGTCCCACAGTCTGTTGCCATGGAGACCGTCAACAGTAGGGAATCCGAGATCAGGCCAGAAGTGGACTCTCGGAGCTCTTTTGTTCCCTGAAGTTAGCAGGGAGGCTACTACCCACTCGGGAGCGCAGCTGGGAAGAGGGAAAGGCACCCCAAATTTGTCAACCCCATAACGCCCCCTAGAAAGCTTAAACCGCGTCAAGGCAAGGACACGTGGGGCAAATCCTCACCATGTTTTCAACTGCAGTGAGCCCACAGTCATACAGTACTCCCGGCTGGCAGGTCAAGCCCAAGTATTCCACCAGAGTGCTCACTGGAAACTGGGTGGAAGAGAGAAGGACGGTAAGGAGGGGAGAGGCGGGCAGAGGGCTCCGAGGAGGACAGGTGGGGAGAGGGAGGAAGAGTGAGGCTCGTCGTTATTTCCAAATCAAGGGCCGCAGACGGCTGCGTGTGCATCTTAAGAATGCGGCGCTAGGGTCACTGTCACCTCCTCAGCGGAATGACATTCAAGCTATCACTGAGGTCTCCGTTTTATTTTGGAAACACCACAGCAAAGGGGTCGAGGTAGCCGTGCCTCAGAGCATTCTAAGGGGAGGGTGTCTCCGCATCCGGATGTTCCCTGCCCCCAGCTCCTCTGCCCAGCCTGGCCCTTCCCTTGCAAGGGCAGGCGTGGCATGCCCGGGGTCAGCCCTGTGTGTGCACGCGGGCGCCGCGGCTGCCCTCTGGCTCACGTCTCCGCCTTGCCTTGCTCGTGCACTTCAGTTTTTGCTTTCAAAACAGAACAGATCGGTTCTCGGCGTTCCTCCATACGTCAGAGGCTGTGGAACGGGCTTTGCCTGAATTGGCTGACTTGAAATTGAATATCTTCATTTATGGCGAGCAAGACTGAGCCACGGAAACTTCTGCAGAGACACCTGGGCATCTCATGGACGTGGGCAAGGAAGAGAGGGAAGCTTTGGCTTGAGTGTGGGGAAGGCTGGGGGTGACACTTCTGAGCACCTCGGGCATTTGCCACAGCTCTGGCCGGATGTTGCCTGAGGCCATTAGCCTTGATTGCACTTGGCCTCGTCTGGGGAGCATGTGTATGTAAGGAACCAAGGGTAAGAAGGACAAAGGGAGAAGCTGGCTAAGCAATCCCTTCAGGCTCTTGTAAGCCAAGCAGTACCCAGGATTTTCAAGGGCCTCACTCTTAAGAGAGACTGCACAGAGACAGCGGGACAAAGACAAAGGGGGGAGCAAGCAGGAGAGAGGAGCGGGGACAGAGGAGATGGAAAAGGAGAGAGGGGCCGTGTGAAGGGGTCGAGGGATGTAGCCGTGGCTTTCCGAGGCTTCTGGGTGGCAGGCCCGGCCCCTGAGCACCCTTCTTGCCACGTGCTCTAAGGGAGGAGGGAAATTAGGCCTGTGTAGTGCGGGACCCCCGGGGATCGGTATTTGCCCATCTCTGCCAACCTGAGAGAGGGGAAGGGTCTCAGAAGTCTGAAAAAGGGCATCCCAGGGGTACTCCTGAGTATTTGCTTTTCTCCAGTTCACCAGAGCCACTGATAAAACACCCCAGAGCATTTACAGAAAAGAGTACATCCCCTTCCCAGACCACAGACCGGACCAGATCTCCAGGTGGTACCCAAAGAGGCGAGTAGAGGTAGGTGGGGTGGCAGCCCCTGGTTCTGATCACCCCCACGTAGCTCAGGGAACCAGCCAGCTTCTTCGTGGCCCAGATCCCTCCTGGAAAATACAGTTGTCTCTTCAATACCTTTCCCAGCCCAGGGGCTGCCAATCCATTAATCCTTAAGTATCTGCATAAGGAGATGCCCTGCAGCAGCTGTGGGATCTCAGGCTGGGTCCCATTGTCCCTGCTCCATATCCCAGTACTTTCCTGGGTCATTTCCCCCATCCCTCCACATTTTTCCAACAGGATACAGGCAGAGAATGTGAGAAACCAAGAAAAAGGTAAATACTGAGTTAAGGTAAAGAGTCGGGAAGGAAATACCACAAAATTCACCCAAGATGCTCCAAAACGAGAAGCGGCAATCTTCGGATGGACAGGGATTTTGTGTCCTCTCTGCCCCAGCTTCCTGTTTGTTTGTTTTTGTTTGAACGATCAAGGACCATTCGATGGCTCTCCAGGTTCACTGAGCACCAGCTATTGTAGATGGTTGTGTTTGAGCCCAAGAGAGGGCATTCAAGACATTGATTCACTGATGTGAGAGTTGACTGGAGGCTCAGCAATCTGGAACCTTCCAAAAACAGGGGGAGAATCTCCTCCTGTGTCAACCCCTGTTGGTCCCTCCTGCCGGGCACACACCCAGGAGAGCAAGCAAGTAGATGCTTGTCCATGGTGGGCACAGCTATGCCCTGTCCCAACCACACTCTAGGCATGCCCCCATGTTGCCTCTTTTTGCCAGCCCTCTGCTCCTGAGGCCTGATTTCTGCACCCCACACCTGATGCTACTCCTGCCTAATCTCAGGGGTGGGGACAGGGAGGCTTGGAATGAGGTGGTGAGTATCTCTCAAGGTCAGAGCATCCTAGAGTTAGAAGGAACCCAAGAGAGTGTTCAGTCCATTTGCAGATAAAAGGCACCCAGAGCTGCTGAGTGTCTTGTCCACTACAAAGTGTGTGGCTTGTTGCTTAGGAACCAAGCAGGCAGTTGTTCTGAAAATCAGGCAAGGAAAAGCCTCAGTTCCCTTTTCACCGTTTTTCCGAGTTGACTGTTTGTCTTCTGCATTTGGGGATCTATGTCAAGACGGACAGCACCAGGCATTCCTGGACTGCGCTGGCACCCCTGGACCACA
Organism: Cabassous unicinctus; assembly: GCA_029593785.1. NCBI lineage: Eukaryota > Metazoa > Chordata > Mammalia > Cingulata > Chlamyphoridae > Cabassous > Cabassous unicinctus. Next base: position 11,161 of record JAQZBX010069208.1, on the reverse strand, counting down.
CTGGCATCCCTGGACAATGCTGGCACCCCTGGACCATGCTGGTATCCCTGGACCATGCTGGCATCCCTGGACCATGCTGGCATCCTTGGACCATGCTGACATCCCTGGACCTCTCTCGCATCCCTGGACCGCACTGATGCTTCAGGGCTGCTGACCTTCACCCCCACTGAAGATGTGAATACAGAAGCAAGTCAAAATGAGAACCCGTGATGTGGGCTCCTGGTCCCTAACCATCAACGGCACACAGCCTAGTCCTCAATGCACATTAGGCAGCTTTCTTGAGGACCTTTGGGTCTCTTATGAACCCTGCTAAGGGGTAACCACACATACAATCCGATTAGAATGAGGAAGCCCACAGAAAAACAGAATCAAGCAACGGGCATTCGTTTTTAATGGCTCTGTTGAAAAGCCTGCTTGTGAGCCGGGTTCCCTGGACACAGGGTGCTGCTTCCTCGTGGCTGCCTCGGCTCTGTCAACTCTTCTGTTCACTTCATTTTGCTTTCCTCTTCCTGGGACGGCTTCCTCCTCCATGCCCCGCCTCACTCTTCTTCCTTAGGCAAACACTGCATCTGCTCCCCAACTTGACTGTGGGTAGATGGGGTTATAGAAGGCAGGACCCCCTTTCCATCCTTTCCCCAGACACCAAGAGAAAGGACAAGAAAGTCCCTCTGGGCCTCTCCGTTCCCCACTGGGGCCTGGGCTGTGCCACGGTGCCACCTCGGCACCTCCTTTTGTTGGTGGGAAACCCTTCGACTCGCTTTCCCTGGCAACGGATACACACGGAGGGGCACCTGGTGCTGCAGGTCTTGGGAACCTCTGCCCACTCATCTGTGCCACCCCCCGTCGCCCTCTGGCTTTGTGATCTGACTTATTTATGGAACAGCCTCTTGAAATACTGGGTCCAGCTGGTGCTTGCAGACCACAGCAGACACAGCCCTCCCTGTCTGCTCCAGACAAGACGGTGGGCATGGAAATCAACATTATCCTCCCCTGTAAATCAGCCCCGCGCCGAGAGGATTTCCTTAGGAAAATCACTGATTCAGGCAAACATCCCAGAGTAAGGGAGAACATGGCTTTGTAAATAACTCACACCAAAGAAATCACTGCCCTAGTCCCCAGCTGAGGGAGCCGTAAATCCTGTGTAGGAGAAGACAATTTATGGCGTGTCTTCGTCTTCCCACAGTCAGTGACTGAAATATAAGGTGCAAACGTCAAGCTCGCTATTCAATGTCTTTCACCTTCCTTGGGAATGCGTAGTTGGGTGGGGTGGGGCTTGAGACAAATCGAAGGGTGTGATTTCAGATCCCAAGGGCAGAGCAATGCGGTCGCTTTGACTCTCTCCCCTTTTAATTTTAATGTGTCACCATAGCTCATTCTAGGGATGAACTGACTTGGCAGAGGCTGGGAGCCCCATCGTCCAGAGAACCGACTGCAGCAACGCGGGGACATGTGCTGGAAGGTGGGGCTGTGTTGGGGTGGGACACACAGGTGTGTCTCCCCTTTGGGGCCCCTGAGACACAGGAAGCCCTCTCCATTAGCACCATGGGCGCCCCCAGCAGGCAGCCTCCCTCCACTGCAGGCAGATCGCCTCTCTCCAGTCGATGACATGCACAATGCATCTGTCCTTCCAGGGGCTCCCGTACAAACACCTCATCACCCACCACCAGGAGCCCTCGCACCGCTATCTTATCAGCTTGTACGACGACAATTACAACCGGCACAATTATAACCCGGGCCTGCCCCCGCGCCGCACCTGGAATGGACAGAAGCTGCTGTGGCTACCAGAGAAGTCAGACTTCCCCCTCCTCGGTACTTTCGTAATCCAGGATTTCCCCGTGCTGGGCTGGAAGGGTCCAGAACCGCATGGGGCTGGACAGCCGGGGTGTGCCTGACACGGGCCAGACGCGGGCAGAAAGACCCCACACGGGTGGGTGAGCATTCCAGGGGAGTGGGGTTAGACGGGGACCGAATCTTCTTTCCCCTCGGGCTGCTGCCTGCCTCTTCCACGCCATCAGGGATTTCTTCACTGCGTAATGACCACCTCACCTGGGAACAGCAGCAGGTGTTTACCTGGAGCCAGGTGGCAGACAGCAACATCACTGTCTGTCAGTCATTGGATAAATAGTGACTGAACATTCCCCGTGTGCCACTCCCTGTAGAGGGCCTGGGGAAGCACAGAGAGGACCTCCAAGGGAAGGTCATTTTATTGGGGGAGACAAATAAGAAACCGTTAGGCAATAAGATAACTTGAGATCGAATCAATAGGATCCCTGTGGATAGAACTATGTTCTATGAAGAAAAGAAAACAGGCCCTGGATAGAAAGTGCGTGGAGTGTCTGTGAACCTCCTTCAGATGGAAGGATGAGGGCAGGCCTTTCCTGAGGGGGTAGTTGGCCTGAGACCTGAACGATGAGAAGAAGGGAGCCATGTAAAGATTGGGGGGAAGAGCATTCCAAGACAGAAAACAGAACAAAAGCTCTAAGGCAGGAGTGGGAGAGGACCACACCGGGCTCATAGGCTATAATAGGAAGTGTGGATTTTATCCCACGAGTAATCCCAAGACTTTGGGGGGATTTGCATAAGAAAGTAGCTTGATCTGATTTCTATTTAAGCTCCCCCCACCCTACAAAAGACAACTCCTTGTGGCCCCACCCAAACCCAGTTCCCTTTGAGCTTCTTATCGCTCTGCATTACATTTCCTTGGGTCTCCCCTCAACATCACTGCCACAAGCCTACACTGCTTCCTTCCCATCTGGGGTGGGACAACCACCCATGAGCCAGTGGAGTGCACCCTCAGCCCAGGTCATTGGGCAGACTTTCCCAAGGCCTCTGTACAGTGCCCTGGTCTGTCCCAAGCATACAGGGTGCAGGCCCCACCCTGACATCCTTGGGGACTGGCCAGGCCAAGACCTTCAGGCGAGCCTATCTCTTCCTCTTGGTGCGCTGCCAGCCTCGGGGTCCGAGAGAGCAGCCTGGGAAAACCTCCAGGGCCCTGCTCTCCTGTTCTCTTACCAGGCAGGGCAGGACCCCTCCTCTAAGCCCTGTTCACCTGGACCCTGGTTTCTCTTGCAGCTCCGCCTACAAACTATGGACTCTATGAGCGGCTGAAGCAGAGGTGGTGTGAACCCAAGGCTGGCCCCAGGGAAAGCACTTACAGGGCATCCTACCCCAGACCACCGGTGTCCGCTATGTCCCGGCGGGAGCATGCCATCCCGGTCCCTCCCCGCCGCCTGCACCCTGCCCCACGCTTCTGAGGACTGCCACCCCCACTGGCAGCTCAGGCAGAACCAACTGGTAGACCCAGAGCATCATTAGCCTGCAGACGGCAAGTGGCTGCAGCTATATCCAGAGTATTAAATTCAGCACATGTGAGGGGCCCTTGTCCTCCTCCAAACAACAGATTCCTTTCTTTTCCATCCCATAATTAAATCTCTTTGACACTTTTGGAGCATCATGTGTGTGCAGAAGACAGACTTAGGATGTCAGAAAAAACTGGAAGGATCCTTAAGTTTCGCCACCTCGTTTCATAGGAGGGGAAACCAAGGCCCAGAAGGGGACATGACTCCCTCCAGTTCTCCCCACTCAGTACGTGCTCCCGAGGAGTGCCTGGTCCAATGGGAGACAGCGATCTGACCACCGAGACCCATCTTGAAAACTCAGCAGGAGCTGAGTCAATTGCGGTTCTCAGGAGGGCAGTACCGCGTGTGGTACCCTAGGCAGAGAGAAGACGTGCTCGGAACCTGTGCGGCCACCAAGACAGGAGGAGACGCAGCATCGCCTTTTCTCTACCTCTGCGCTCTTGAATCTTTTTAGGAGTTTGGGGAGAGGGGGAGCCTTCTGATCCCTTGAGAGAGGAACCTGGCGCTGTCCTCGCCCAAGGACAGGATTCTCCTGGGGCACGTTGTCCCACCAGAAGTGGAGGCCAGCCTTGGGTACCTGGTCCACTGCGACTGTCAGGATTTGCAGTTACAGCCCTGTCTTTCCCAGATTGGATTTTCTCTGGCCAATGCGTCCACCCCCATTGTTTGCAGTCACTGCTTTAGGCACAGTGTCTGGCATTCAGTTGGTGCTTAATATTTGTTGGCTGAATGAATGAATGAACCGTCATCTCTTTTGCTGCTCCTCTCTGGACCTGCACCCCACCCCACTCATTACATCCCACGCTTGTTCTCTACTCTGGGTCTCTGAGTTGCACCCCATAAAACCCTGCTCCAATGTGGGCCTCCATCTCCTGGCCCAACCCACCCGGACCCCTGAAGGCCCCATATTCCACCAATTCCTCAGCTACTCCTACTACTGACTCAGAGGAAGGGGTGTGGGGACTGCTCCCCTGCTACCCGGGTGCCCTCTGCCAATTTCTGAGATGAAATCACCCCTCTGCTTCTCCCTCAGTTGCAACCTGGCCATTTGTCTATACCCGTGTAACAACGAGACCATGTGGCTCTGCCAGCTGATCTAACATGCTCTGCCACTAAAAGCAAACAAACAGTTGCTTTTCTGCTCTGCAGAAAAAATAAATTAATCGATAGAACATTCCTCCATGACCCTGCATTTTTGGTACCTGCTACCACATCCTAGCAAATGAGCACAAAAGGCAGATTAAAACCAATACGAGTTGCTTTTTACTGCTGGTTGAGCACATACTAAGTGCCAGGATCTGCCTTCCCTGGATTAGCTCACAGACTCATCACCACCATGCTCTGTGGTGGGTGCCCCTGGATAGCGCTCATTAGCATCATTTCTGTTTTAACAATGAGGAAAGGGGCAGAGAGAGATTAATGTACTGGCCCGAGGTCATACTGCAAACATGTCCTAGAGCTGGAATTTGAACCTTGGCCGCCTGGACGCAGAGCTTGCATGGCTAGCCATTGTGCAAAACTGTCTCTTCAAGGAAATGTCAGCAGAAACACTTGGGGCCAGCTGGGCACATCTGGGTCAGCCATTTGCTTGGCTTGTGGGCACATGTACATTATAGGCGGTGACATGCCGCAAACCTGTCTTCTGATTCAGAGTTTGAGAAGCCTGGGTTTGTGCCATTCTTTTCCCAGGTCCAGGGTTACTTTAGCACCTACTTTGGTTCTGTAAAATTATTTCTCCAAGGGTCTGTTTAATGACACTTTCTTCCCTACTTGATGGAAAGTTCCATAAAGTCAGGGCCTGGCATGGACCAGGTGCTCAATGTTTGTTGGATGAATGAATACGTGGTTGGAGGAGGAACGAGGCGAATGGAGAAGGTTGTGCCTGGAGAAGTGCTCCAGGTGACAGCTGGGGGGTGGAGCAGAGCAGGCCATCCTCATACCTTCTCCATCCATCTACCCACTCATTCAACAAGCGTTCACTGGGCACTGCACTGGAGCCAGGCGCTGACCTCACAGAGCCTCCAGTCCAGCCAGGAGGAGAGACATTAAACAAATGCTTACAGGACAGAAAGAGGTTGGGGGACAGACTTAGGGAACTCAAGACCTTGGGGACCAGTGGGTCACGGGGAGACCACGGGGGTGTGCTAAAGTGGGAGGCGCGATGAGAGCTGTAATGGGAGCATGGAGACCTGGCTGCACAGGGAGGGGTCAGGGAAGGCTTCCCTGCGGAAGTGGCTTTCGGCTGTGGCCAGGAAACCGAGACGGATTATCCAGGTGAAGGGATGGGTGGGAAGGGAGGAGAGAGTGGCTTGGGGCACAGAAAGAGCATGTGTAAAGGCTCTGAGTTGGAAAGAATCTTGACAGGTGTGTTAGAGGCCCTCAAAGATGGTGTATTTGTTTTCTCTCGTTGCTGTAACAAATGACACAAACCTAGTGATCTGAAGCAACACAGATTTAGTCTCGCAATTCTGGAGATCAGAAGTCTAAAATGGGTCTGCACGGCTTCATTCTTTCTGGAAGCTCCAGGGAGAACCTATTTCCTTGCCTTTAGCTTCTAGAGGCACCTACATTCCACGGCTTATGCCCCTTCCTCCATCTTCAAAACCAGCAGCGGAGCATCTTCTCTCCTTACTGCCTCCCTCTGATAAGGGCCCTTGTGATCACATTGGGCCCACCTGGAAAATCAAAGCTCATCTTCCTATCCCAAGAACCTTAACTTAATCATATCTGCAAAGTTCCTTTTGAATGTAAGGCAAGAAAGCCACAGGTTCTGGGGATTAGGACATCTTTGGGGGGCCATTATTCAGCTGGAGTCGAGATGCAAGGTGGCAGTTCTCTGCATTCAACATATCCTCAGTTACTAACCCCCCCCCCTGGTGGATTGAATTATGTACCCCATGTTAGACACATTCGTAATCTTAGTCTGGGTTCCCGTGGGTGTGAGCCTGTTATAAAGGGGACCTCTTGAAGGCGTTATTTTGGTTATGGTGTGGCCCAACTGAACGAGCATGGGCCTTACTCCCAATTATTGGAGTCCTTTATCAGCAGAAGAAATTCAGACATTGAGAAAGCCATGGGGAGGAGCCGGAAGCTGGAAGTCAGTGGGAACCTGGAAGGGAAAGCAGAGGACATGGCCCCGTGCATCGCCATGTGATGGGGAAAGCCAGGGAACCCAAGGACTGCCAGCAGCCAGACCCAGAATGCCATGGCCTTTGGGGAGAAAGCTTGCCGAGCTGATGCTTCAATTTTGTTTTACTTCTAGCCTCAAAACTGCGAGTCAATAAATTCCACTGTTCAAGCCAACCTGTTAAATTTATTAAAATGGGGGGAAAAAAGTAAACCCTCTAAGTCGCCCCTCCTCCCCACCTCCCCACACACCTTGTCCTGTCCAGGCAGTTGGGATGGTTGAAGGGCTGCGGCCGGAGAGGAGGAACACAGCCGGAGGCCCGTGGCAGCCACACCTGCGACTCAACACTGCAGGGACCAGAAGGCATTGAGTGGGATTATTAAGTGTTCCAAAGTCAAAACCAAACACTATAACCAGATCGACACACCGAGCTGCACAACGAATGGTGGCTCCGGTGGGATGGAAGACTCCCCCACTGTTGCTCAAGGGAGGGGGGCTGGCAGGCCTGGAAACGAGCCAGCGGGGGGGAAGGGGGTTGCTGCCCTGCGTCTCTGCTTCAGCCAGACCAGCAGGTCTCACACGTGAGCAGCATCAACATCAGCATCTCGGGGGGTGGGGGTTCTGTTAAAAACCACAGATGATGGACCCTACCCCCAGAGTTTCTGCTTCCTTGGGTCCCGGGCAGGGCTGTGAAGTCCCAGGTGGTGCTGCTGCTGCTGGCCCAGGGGCCCCCACTTTGAGAACCGCTGGACTAGGCTGAGCTACTCTTGTTCTATTTGTACAATTCCTTTGGACTTACAAATTCTGCGGTGAGAAAACATAGTTACCACCTGGACCTAATGGTCTCTAAGGGCTCCTCCAGCCTTGAGGATTTTACTACGAAGCATTAAAACGAGCAGCTGATTACTGAATGCTGGGACAGTACAGGGCACTCGTAGACATGCTTTGGAATTCCAGTTCCACAACTTCAGGCTGTGTGACCTTGAAGAAGTTACTTCTCCTCTCCGAATCTGACTCCACCTATACCAAGTAGGCACAATGATAATCTCTTACTCAGATAAAAATGCCAAGCACAGACCTCGGTGGGTAATAAATCCTCAGGAGATGATGGCTGCCATTGCTTGATGGTCAAGGAAGATGGGCATAACCAAGAACACAGCCAACGCCATGGGGCCTGCAGCGAAGGCAGAGGCTATGCATGAGCCAGCCGACCCTCTGTCAGTGGAACCAGGCACCAGAAAATTCTGCAGGAGTCAGGCCTGGGCTGCACCCCGCCCCCCAGCTCGGTCCATTGGCCGGGCCAAGCCTGACCCCTGGTGGCCAATTCAACACGAATTCACAGGTGGCTGCAGTTTCCGCTTCAGGACTTCTCTGATCTGCCTTCTTTAGGGAGAGCAGAGGTGAAAGTAATTCAAAACCAGATTCCCCTTCCCCCTCCACCCCCAGCACTTTTCTGTTTGTTCTTGGAAATCTCCTGAGGGTTGGTAGTGATCTTGGGTGTTCTGTGTTTGGAGAATTCACACGTGAATTTGAAGGTGAACTATTATTGGCCTGTAAGCCCAGTGGGCTCACTTCAAGCTTGCAATTCTGGCCAGACATGAACTTGCTGGGCCCGTCATTCAATGCCCCTGAGGAATGAGATGTCTCTGAGGCTCCAGGGGGCATTGGGGGTGGAAAGGCTGGACTGTAGGCACCCCGGCTCCACTGGAATCCCGTTGTAGTGCTGGGTTTTGTTTTTTCCTACTTTGGAACCCCCGCAGCTCCTGGGGCAGAGGTAGAGGAGGTACAGGAGGAGCTTGGCTGCAGACGGTTTCTGGGAACCCAGGTCCCCAACTCCCACCCCGGCGGTCTTTCCACCCCTTGCGCAGTGCTGGAGTCTTCCCCACCGGGAGAATCGTTTACTTCTTTGCACCAGAGTTTCCCGGGTCTCTCCATAAGGCACAAACAACAATTCCAGGGCCAGTCCTGAATGAGTGGAGGGGCCCAGGTGGTGACCGAGGACCCCACTTAAGGGACAGCTGTTTCTCAGCTCACACCAAGTGATGGCCTTTGGGGGATACGGGCTCAGGGTTGCTAAATCTTTTTTTTTTTTAACCCCAAGTGAGGCTGGAGAATGGATTGTGATATAAAATCCGATTTTTACACTCTGGCTATGAATTTTATTTAAACATTGTCCCAAAACATATCTGTAGGGCGCATTTGGCTTTTGAGATGCTGCGCTGTAGCCTCTGGTACGAGAGGACAGCCCAGCATGGCACTCTGGCCTGACCCAAACAAAACCTGATGAAGTCAGGAGAGAAACTTCCCTCTTGCTTTCCCAAACCCGAGGCTCTGTGCTTGGGGAACCTCAGCTTTGAGCCTTGCTGAGGCTAGAATCCCTGCCCCCAGTACCACCCAAGCATAAAGTCCATGGAAAGCATTTGCAAACCGTTATTGAATGAGGAGCAGAAATGCATCAATATTATCTATGTTTATGATTTAATATGAATAGGACCATATCATAGGTGCTGTTCTGTACCTGTATTTTCACTGAACTATATAGACATCTCAAATCTAACACGGCCCAGCATGACCTCATCTTAGCTTGACGACATCTGCAAAGACGAAATTTCCAAAGCAGGTCACATTCACAGGTACCGGGGTTAGGATTTCAACGTACCTTTTGGGAGGATGCAATTCACGCCACAACAACCCTCCCTTACCCTCTCCTCACTCCAAAAGCAGGGCCTGCTGACTCTGCCCCAAAGCTGGCCAGGCCACTACAGGGCAAGCGCAAGGGTCTGCCTGCTGCGCTCCTGCTTCCTCGCTTACTCCCCCACTGTCCCCGCAGCCGGCACTGGGAGGGGGCCGACACTCATCAGGTCATGTCACAACCCGACTCACAAGCTTCCAATTTTCCCTTAGCAACCCCCTGCCCCTGGCCATCGCGTCGCCCCCTCTCCGACCTCATTCCCTGCGCGGTCGCGTTTCACCGTGACGCGGCCCCGCCCACCTTCCTCGGGTGGGACCGGCCCCGGCAGCCAATTCTGGGCCCACAGCGCCCCCTGGTGTCCGGCGACGCCGTAGCTTCTCGTGAGGCTCGTAGCAGAGCAACGCCAGGAAACTTGGATTTGGAAAAAGCCTTGCAAGGGCCAAACCTTGGGAGAAGATCAAGGAGTGTACACTCTGGGGAGAGGACAATCCACTTGAATCCCGGCTGGGATCGCATCTGCTTGCGGGTTATGGAAATGGCGCTCAAGACCGGAGAGCAGGTGGCCTCGGGATGGGCCCACGGCGCCGGCTCAGGGGCCTCTCGCGAGGCTGGGGTCCTTGTCTGTCGCCCCCGCCCGGGAGGCCTCCCTCTGTGTGGACCCGCGTGGTTGGGGGATTCCTTCCCCCGCAGGGCCACCAGCAGACGTCGGAGGCCGGTCTTCTCCAGGGAGGTGGGGGCGGGGAGAGGACCAAGTCTCGAATTTTCACCTCCCTCGGCAGTATTTGCAGGGGTTTTTCATCAGCCATTGCTTTGTCATAAATGGATTTGTTAAAGCACATTCTCCTGACAGTTTGGCGGTTCCTCAGGAAGCTGATATAGAACTGCCATATGATCCAGCAGTTTCTCTACTGGGAATGTATTCAGAAGAACTGAAAACTGTGACACAAACAGACATCTGCACGCTGATGTTCATAGCAGCGTTATTCACAATTGCCGAAAGATGGAAACAATCCACGTCCATCAACCAATGAACAGATATACAAAATGTGGTATATACATAAGACGGAATACTATGCTGCTGTAAGAAGAAATGAAATTGGGACACATGATAACATGGATGAACCTTGAAGACATGCTAAGAGTGAAGTAAGCCAGACACAAAAGGACAAATATTGTATGGTCTCACTAAGATGTTACGAAGAATAAACACATGGAGTTAAAACTTAGAGAAGAACTCATGCTTAATGTATGTAGGAGTTTTAATTAGCTTGACTGTAAAAGTGTGGAAATGGATAGAGTTGATGGTAACACATTATAGTGAGTATAACACAGCTGGTTTATAAATGGGATTGTGGCTGAAAAGGGTAGTCTAGGGATGTAAATGTCAATTGAAAGAAAGCTAGAGAATAATCTAGGGACTATAACATAGTGAACCCACAGGTGGATGAGAATTGTGGTTGATGGTACAGATGCAAGAGTGTCCTTCTGTGAGCTAGAGCAGATGTATGTGACTATTGCAGGGTGGTGGGAATGTGGAGAAGCATAGGAAAAATACAACTGGAGTGACCTATAGGCTGTGGTTAACACCAATACTATAATATTCTTGCATCAATGCCAAAGAGGTATCATGTTGATAAAGGGGGTGTTTGGAAAAAGTGTGCCAAATGTACACTGTGGACCATGGTTGGTGGTAATAGTCTGATGATGATAATCTCTTATCTGTAACAGATATTCCACCACAGTGTGGTGTGTTGTTGAAGAGGTGTTGTATGGGAATTCTACACATGTGCATGATTGTTTTGTAAGTTCACAGCCTCTGTGATAAAAATATGTTTAAAAAAATAATAGGGTGGGTTGGGGGGAAAATACACCAAATGTAAGACATTGACTATAGTTAGTAGTAATATTTTGACGATGCTCTTGCAGTTTGTAACAAATGTTTCACAACAATGCAAGGTGTTGGTGGAGGGGTGATGTAAGGGA
>JAQZBX010069207.1:0-15617 GCA_029593785.1 Cabassous unicinctus | reverse complement strand
ATACTTCCTAAAGTTAATAGTTTGCAATAAGAATAAGTTCTACATTTTTGGAAATAAAGAAGCTGCATAAAACACCTTGATCTCTTTCTTTTCTCCAGAGTTTGAGAGAGAGAAGGACAAAATGGATGGAAGTTGACGTTTAATTTTGTTTGGCCTTTTGTTTCTTTCATCTGACTTGATCTTTCTACGTTTAATAAAGTTAAATGTTTAACTTTAAATGCTTAAATCAAACTCTTGAATATAAAAAATAGAAAAGTTTTCCCAGTGTGTGTACTTTCTCTGTTAGAACAATGCAGTACAAGATCATAAACTCCAGAAGAAGGAAATAAATATGTTAAGGGGGGTGGAAAGCTGATTTACTAAGGAAAAAATGAGAAGTTATAGGCATAGTATGGATAAAACCACAGTATGGGAGTGAAGAGGCTAAAAAGGTAACTAGATTGAAGACTCTAATCAGAGTTTTAGGTTTAAGATTCTGGGAGTAGCCCATTTAAAGTTCAAAGCAGGACCTGCAAATGTGGTAACTGAGATATAGAGAAAATGGAGATCTGTGGATTCCGGGACAGAGAACAACTGTTGAGTCAGAAATTGCTGAGTGTCAGAAATGTCATCAGTACCGATGTGGAAATACTGTTGTTAATGACAGAAAATGGAGATGAAAGAAAGATTATAAATAAAATTGCCATTCAATTGTTGAGAACAGGAAAGTGTCTTAGATGTTGGTGGGTAGCTACAAGGAGAAGGAAGAGTGTTAAAGGTGCAAGACAAAAGCATCAAAAGAGAAGTCATTGGCTTAAGATAACAAAATGGTGATGATCTGTAAGTGACAGTTTGAGTCAAAGAGATATATAACTCCCTTATTTTTTCTCATTGACTGAAGGAATGAGAAGAGTAGATTTTCCTCATAAGAGCTACAAAGCTATTGGGTGAAGATAGATTTTCAGCTACTCTGAAAAAAAAGATGAATTATTAGAAAAGACCAAAAATAGGCATCATAGCTAACAGAGATATGGATAGTGGCAGACTTGGCCAGGAAAAGGGAGGAGCTTATTTATTCAAGTGATAATGAAAGAAAAGGAGGTAATGTTAGGGAAGATGCATGGTCTAGAACGGAAGTATTGCATAATTGGGAATTGGGAGTTGAGAGTCATAAGGATCATGGAAACTACAGTGAAAGCTAAAAGAACCAATTAACACCACTGGAATTTAAAATTCAAAGGCTATTTTTCTGACACTTCTTTCTTAGAAGCATCAGGGTATAATGGAACTCAGCTTGATTTGGATTACAAACCCTGCTTTTCCACAAACCAGTTAAGCATATTTGGAAATTCTTTAGCATCCTTGAAACTCATTTTCCCTATCTATAGAGTGGGAGTAATAATAATTATTTTATATATTTGTGAAGATTTACCTAATGTTGACATATATTGAGCCCCTAATATGTTGTAGCTCTATATAGCATAGATAGAGGAATGACCTCATAGGCTTGTTGTGAGATTGAATATATATAAAATCCATATTTGTAAGTTATTATTTAATATTAGTGTGGTGGTTTGGTACTATGTATCCCCAGAAAAACATGTTCTCAAATTTAATCCACTCCCCTGGCTGTGAGCTCTTGTAGATAGGACGTTCAGAAGAGGTTACTTTAGGGAAAGTGTGGCCCAGCTGAATGAGGATGGGTCTTAATTCAATTACTGAAGGCCTTATAAGCAAGGTCACAGAGGAAGAGCAAAACAGAGCAGCAGAAGCTGGATATCAGTGGAACCCAGAAGAGAAGGGAGAAGACAGAAGAGGCTGCCATGTGCTTTGCCATGTGTCAGAAAAGCCCAGGACCAACAATCCCAGGTAGCCAACCCTAGAACTTCGTCTTCTGAGAGAAAGCATCACCTTGATGACACCTTGATTTTGGACTTCTCCTAGCCACAAAACGGTGAGCCAGTAAATTCCCTTATGCCAACCCATTACATGGTATTTGCTTTGGCAGCCAGGAAACTGAAACAATTAGCTTTTCTCTTCCTTCTCTGGGTCCTCATTATTAGTTACAAACTCCTGGAGAGGAGAAGGGTGGACTGGTATCCAGCCACAACAGATATGTCTGCCCAAGCAGTCTATTTGAGTTCTGTGACAACCAGTTGGAAAATATTGGTTTAATGTGTGGTCACTGAGAATGCTCTCAGTGTTAGAACACGGTCTAACAGGCACCCTTTCTGAGGTATGGCCAGTTTAGGGAAAATGTGCTGATGACATGAGAGAGTATGATATTAATGACATATTCTTGGAACATTACTGTGTTTTCAATCACATGTTGTCATGGTACAAGTGTGTACATAAAAGTAGCAAGAGATTTCTCATCATGAGCAATACCCAAAGCATAAACACTTGTACACTATCTGTGATTTATATTGCTCCCAGACGTTCACACATAGTAAAAGAGGGGGAAAAAGCAATGTCTTTGGTGATGACAAACTAAAACTTCTCTGATAACTTGAATAAATGAATGACATCAGAATTGTAATATCTTAACTATGTTCTATATTGATAAACATCATCTCTAGATTAAATCTATAGTCGGTATCTATACTCTAATTTCTAGTTTATGTCTTAACTTTTTGACAAAAGGAGCAGATTTATAGCACTTTTATTGGGGCAAAGATTCACACTTAGGGCACTGAACTGAGTCAAATTTATTTTTCTTATCTCTAGGACTTCTAAAGTGACATGCATGAATCCTTTAATTCAGTTGTTCAAGGAATAATTAGTGAGCAATTACCATGTTCCATACACTGCTATAGGTACAGGACCTATAGCTATAAGTAAATGACATCCTTGCCCTCACCCAAAACAAAGGACATTGAGTAGGGTGAGAAGGACAGATTGGCTGCTAAGACAGACAGAAAAACCCAAGTAAACATAAAATAACGAATACATGTAAGTAGTGAAGGAAATAAAGTAGAGAGTGACTAAAGGTGCTGCTTAGAGGAAGTCTCACAGAATAGGTGATATTGGAAGTGTGAACTGAATTGTTTTAAAAAACCAGGTGTGAGGAGAACTGAAGGAAAGGATTTCCAGGCTGAGGATCAGAAAGGGCGTAGAGCTAGGGAAGGATTTCAGCTAGGTGAAAGCACATAAAGAAGGCCAACGAGGCAGGAATGGGCAGGAGATCAACAGAGCAGTGGGCCAGTTTGGCAACATAATATAGAGTCCCTAAGGCAAAAGAAAGGAGCATGGATTTTAATCTAAAGGTTAGAGGGGAAATACAGGATTTTAAGAAGGAGATTGCATGATTTTATTTGTAGTTTTAAAAAATTACTCTGGTTGCTTTGTAGAAAGGAGATTGTAAGGGGGCAGATAGGACCAGATACGTAATTTGTGAGGTTCAGCACAAAAATAAAATAAAGGATCCTGTGTTAGTCAGCCAAAGGGGTGCTGATGCAAAATACCAGAAATCTGTTAGTCTTTATAAAGGGTATTTACTTGGGATAGAATCTTACAGTTACCAGGTCATAAAGCATAAGTTTCTTCCTTCACCAATCTTTGTTGCCACGTGTTGGAGCAAGACGGCTGCCGACGTTTGCCAGGGTTCAGGCTTCCTGGGTTCCTCTCTTCCCAGGGCTCCGTTTCTTTCTGGGCTCAGCTCCTCTGTTTCCTCCACAAGGTCACCTGTAGACTATGAGGCTATCTATGCTTTGCCTCTCTCCACAAGGCCAGCTGTGAACTAGCTCGTCTCTTTTCCCGGGGCCTTCTCTCCTTCCTCATGACCAAGCTCCTTTGTGTGCTTATTTCCCCAGGCTCCAGCATTAAAATTCCACATCAGAATTGCAACATCAAAAACTCCAACTAACCCTTCTGCTCTGCCATGTAGTTTTATCTCTGAGTTCCCGCCCACCAAGGGGTGGGGACTCAACATCCTACTGATGTGGCCCAATCAAAGCCCTAATCATAACTTAACCATGCCCAGAGGAATAGACCAGTTTACAAGCATAATCCAATATCTATTTTTGGAATTCATAAATAATGCCAAACTGTTACAGATCCCTTATTAAGAATTTCAAGATGGCAACAGCAAAGCATTAAACCAAGGATGGATCCTTCTGAGCATGGAGTCCTGTGTGATTGCTGGCCCTGGGTACATCAGTATAATCAGGGAGACTTCTTAAGAGACTATCACAGTTGCCCAGATGAGAAATGATGGTATTTTGAAATAGAGTATTGGCAGTGCAGATAAAGGCAAGTTGAGGAATTGGGGCTGTGCTTTGGATAGAGAACTTAGAGTAATGGATATGGAAGGCAGGGAAAGAGAGGACCTGGGCTTGGACAACTCATTGGATGATGGTATCCTTATCTGAGCTAGAAAGACTGAGAGAGAAACAGGTTTTCTGGGCTGAGAGTTAAGTGTTCTTATTTGGACATGCTAAGTTTGAAATACCCATTAGACATGAAATAAAAGTCCAATTATTTAAAAATAATTTTGAATATTTTCAAAATGTAAGTTTTCAGTTAGAACATAATAAAATATTTTAAAATACATAAATTTTTCCAGAGAACTTCATAGCTTTATCTTTGGTTTGTAACATTACTCCCAAATAAATTTACAAATATAATCTGTCCACTTGCTATATAATAAATATAAATTGTGTTCTACTAAATATTGTGTAAGTCACCTACGTCAGCTCCAAATTCCAGTCAGGTCTGCACAAATATCCTAAAGTCATACATGGCTTCACACAGTCAGGAGAATCTTCTGGTCCCCAACTGTCTGTCCACACTGGTTGTCACTGAGAACCAATTGTCTTGGCCAGCACTTGTAAGAAGTTGGTCATGGGACCTTCCAAATTCCTTCGCCCACTCAGTCTTCTCCCTTCTCTTCCAGATTCATCAAAAGCTTTTCTTCTCTTTCTAACCCTCCAGGACATTGTAGAACATTTTTGCAGTAAATAACTTGTACAAAAGACTGAAAGAACCTTTACTTTAGTCGATTACTGCTTACTACTCAGCCAAAACCCCTGCAGCAAGAAATTACAAAGCATAAAAAGAATTAAAATACAGATGCAGATTCACAGTTTACTAAATTTCCTGCCACATATGCACAGTTTTTAAAATGGAACTTGTTGATTTTATTATAACAAAAGTTGTCCTTCTCCATATCTGATCCCAACTCCAATTGACAAATCCAAGGTCTTTGCCTTGCTAAAGCAGGCTGATTTGGGTGCTTTTCATTATTCTGCCCTATTATTGCACTAATCACGCTGCCTGTTACCATGTAGTTTTTGTCTACCTTTGCCTTCACCCGCCAAATAAACATACACCCTCTTACCCATGGAATATAAGCATAGTCCTGTTATTTAGGAACTTCCAGGGCCAAAGTAATTAGTGTGTCCATTTCTTGGGAGAGGAAAAGTGCCTTGCAGCTTAGAAAAAACAGTTTTTTGTAGACTGTGATACTAAGGCAATATTCCAATCTATGCAGAATATACTAGTTGGTGGAAAAATAGGTGATTTAGCTTACCAGAGCTGATATCATAAATGTAACACAATGGTTTAGCTTAAACAATAGGAATTTATTGTCACTTTTGGAGGCTAGAAGGCTTGCATCCTTCTGAGGTCAGTACCATTCTGGTGCTGGTTTACCACAATCCTTGAGTTGCATTTTTACATTTCTGCCTCATATTCCATAGTGTAATCCTCTCATTTCTCCCTTCTGATTTCTGGATTCTATTTATAAAGCCTCCAGTAATCCAGATTAAGGACAACTCTGCTTCAGTTGGCCACACTTTACCTAAAAATAACATCTTCAAGAACATCCTATTTGCAACAGGATCACACACAAAGGGACGTGGATTAAGATTAAGAAAATGTATTTGTTAGGATACATAATTCAATATACCACAGTCTAACCTCAGGACACAAAACGACATGTTCTTTTCACATGCAAAATACTTTAACCCATTCCAGTAATTCAAAAACCTTAAATCATTTCAAGTAACAAATCTAAGTACAAAAATCTCATCAGACAGGATGGTCTGTCTTGGGGCAAAATTCTTCTCTGTAGGTGTACCTCAAAACCTAGAAAATAAGTTAGCTGCTTCCAAAATACAGTGGTGAAACAGGTATAGGATAGACATTACCACCCCAGAAGGGAGAAATTGGAAAGAAAACAAGGGTTACAGGTCCCAAGCAAGTCCAAAACCCAGCAAGGCCAACTCCATTGGATCTCAGCAGTCTGAGAGTCATCTATGGATGGATGCTTTGTCCTCTGGCCTGATGGAGTAGCAGCTTTTCCAATCATTTGGTCAGCAATTCTATTCTCCCAAACCCTGGAGTATAGGTCTTGTCCTGATTTGAGTCTTTTGTGGACCCCAGAAAATCCTGTTCTTAAAGAAAACCCACTCCTGTGCCTGTAAATCCTTTGTGGATGGGAACTTTTGATTAGAATCAGTTAAGGGACCTTTTTATTAGATCACTTTTGATTAGATCACTTCAACTAAGGGCCTTTGATTAGATTATGGGACCTCTTTACTGGAGTCCTATATAAATGGAGGAGAAGTGAGAGCAAAAGTCAAAATTTTATCCTGCCATGTGAGAGAGGACTCCAGGATCACCTGCAGCCACAGAAAGACAGAGAAACTCCGAGACACTGAGAGAGATGCCAGAGACTGGAATCAGTGGAGCAGCCTGAAGCTGAAACAATGAGTCCCTGAGGAGACTGAAAGAGATTAGCTATATTCCTGGCCAACCACAGCTGAGTCCAGGGAGAAAGTGAGCCTGTGGGGGAAGGCAGAGACTGGCTACCATTGTGCCTCACCACATGGCAGGGTCCAGGATTGCCAGCAGCCATACTTGGTGAGACAGATTCTCTGCTGAGGCCTTGAATTGTATATTTTCACAGCCTTGGAAATGTAAGCTTTTACCATAATAAATTCCCATTATAAAAGCCAACCCATTTGTGTTGTTTTGCATTGGCACCTTGTGGCAAACTAAAACAAGATCCATCCTTCCCAAACATTGAGGTGGTGGAGGCACTGACCATGAACATTAAGATGGAAGCCCCCCCCCCCGCCCATTCACCAAGACAGAAACCTCATGTTATTCAGAGTCATAGGTGTAGGACCCCCTCTCTATTAGTGCAAGGAGATCTCTTTGGTTCAGACCTAGTCTTCCATGGTTCTACCCTTGAAGTTATTTTTCCTTCACTTCTCCCTGTCTCTATCCTTTTCAGAACAGGCTGCCAGTGCATCTGTTCAACAACTCAAAAATGTGTTGGTTTTGCATATTGTTCAAGGGGCTCATGCTATCAGACAAAAGGATTTTCCACAGATCCTTCCTAAACCAATACATTTCCAATCCTTACTTCTTCTGAGACCGCTGAACAGATCCATGTTCAGCTACATATTCTTCACAAAAGAGTTGTTCTGTTAAACCCTTACCTGGACCCCAGACCTCTATTTTTTTATTCACACCTTCATGAGGAGACTGATTCTCTGGGAATTCACCTCCCAGGATCTCAGGGAGTGCCCCACTGGAGTCATTTCTGGCCCTAGTGTTAGAATATTCTATTTGGATAGGCTGGAAATTTTCTAAACCATCAATTCCTTGTTCCTTTGTGCTTAACAGTCCATTCCTAAGTTTGTCCTTCTCCTCTCTCATTTTACTATAAACATCAAGGAGAATCCAGGCTGCACCATCAACACTTAGCTTGGAAATCTCCTCAGCTAAAAATCAAAGTTTATCACTCACAAGTTTTGCCTTCCACCCAACATCAGAATACACTTTCACCAAGTCCCGTTCCACTTTATTAGAAGAATTGTCTTTCGTCCAATTTCCAATAATGAATTCATTGTTTCTTTCTAAGATCTCACCAAAAGGACTTTTAACATCCATATTTGTACCATACCATAATTGCACATCCATATTTGTACAAAATCATATTTGTATCCATATCTCCCATCAGTTCTGTTTCCCTAGAGAACCCTGACTAATACAACTGTCTTAAACAACAGAAATTTATTAATTTGTTGTCTCATGGTTTCCAACGCTAGAAGTGTCAGTAGATTTCTGGTACTGGCTTGCTGAAATCCTTGGAGTCCCATGACTTGCATTTCTGCCTCAGGTTTGATGGTGATGTCCCCTCCTTTCTCAGTTCTGTGACCTGTGGGTTCTATTTATAAGGCCTTCAATAATACAGATCAAGGCGCACCCTGGTTCCCTTGGCCACACTTTAACTAAAAACATCTTCAAAAAGATCCTATTTACACTGAGTTCATACCCACAGTTACATGGATAATGATTAAGAATGTGTTTGTTAGGGTACATAATTCAACCTACCACAGGGGGAGTGACTTTCCATTTTAGTCAATGAGTCCTCACACTCTGTAAAGGGGAATTCACCTTAATCCTTCAGTCTCAGGAGTACCTTGTTCCACCTTCATATTTAGGAGTGCTTCTCAAATCACCTCTGATGAAAGGCAAAATTTTTCAAAAATCCATTGGGGACCAATACTTTCAAAAAATACAAAAAACAAGATAAAAGTTTTAAAAAATGAAATGTTCGAGCCCCATTTTTTTAGTATAGGAGTCAATAGACAAAATTTTTCTGTAAACTCTCTAGAACTATTGTAAATGCTTAATCTCCATTCCTGTACTTATCTCATTGCAAACTGATAACGCACACACTCTGAGTAACATAGTCCTAGACTCCCTCCTAAACAGCTGCTTGTCCTCTCTATTCCTAATACACAGATCCTTAATCCCTTTCATTACTCTTCTTTTGCCACAATAGGATATATCTCCTCTTACACATGCCCTCTAGCATGGGTTTTTAGTCATTTTCAGTCACCTCTAGTTTTACTACTGTTGAGATGGAGGGGGAGGAGCAATGGACCCTAAGCATGCAATAAAAAACAGAGAAGAGACGACCGTGACAGTTAAGGTCTAGGGTGGGTTACATGAAAAGAAGATAATAATACATGTTTTCACACTATTTCTTGTACTCATTCTGCTAAAAGAATATTTGGTACCTTCTCAGCCTTGAATCACATTGGAAAATGCCTCCTTCTTTGCTGTAACCTGTGTAGATGATGACAGCCTATATAGTCTCCAGGAAGCAAACATGTGTGTGAGTGTGTGAGTGTGAGTGTGTTGAGTTTGGAGGAAGGCAGAAGTGAAGACAACAAAACCAATCATGCCTTACTAATTTTGTTGGAAATTTACTTGCTTGCAGTCACACAGGTATAAATATGTAAACTATCCATTTTAAAGGGAACAATGAGAAAATTAAAAGTATAGATAAAAGAGTGTGCATTTTTTACAATTATATTTGTCTTCAAGTATTTTTATTTACAAGGAATACAAATCCACTCAAGTTGCTCAAATAAACAGGGATGCTATTTCAAGTATTTTACATGCAGTGTCATATTCACATATGCACAGAAAGTACAGTCAGGAAAGGTGAGCCCTGGCTCTGGGAACCAGGGTAGTAGTATGCAGGTACATATTTAACTGGCTCTCCAAGACAATAAAAGCCCTGATGTGTAGCATTAGCAGATTCCTAGAGTGGGAATTAGCATATTCCCACTATGACTGATTTCAACCTACAGACTTGAATATGGAATTGAGAAGTCATGCCAAATAGCACACCATTACATAGTATTTCCACCATTTAGATAGAATATACATAAATAATCTTAAGAGCAGGGATAGTAGAAAGTTATAGTAAAATACTTAGAAAATAGTTTTTAGCATATATTTATTTCAATATAATGTATTTAGATATGTTTATACTTTAATTTTTTATAATGGCTGGGTTTAACAACCAGTTTGCGAAATATCTGAACATTTAACAATAGGCTCTTTTGAGTCAGTACAAACCAGCTCCAACTTTCCAGCATGCCGCTAAATCAGGGTAATTCTCTGTTTTTCTGTCCCTTCGTCTCTCTCTCTCTCTCTCTCTCTCTCTCTCTCCTTCTCTTTCTCCATCTCTTTAGGGTCACATAGTCTCTTGCTGTCTCACTCTCATTTTTTGCTTGTTTGCTCTTTCTCCACATCTCCACTGCCTTCTCTGATGAATGATATACTCTGTTTACTCATAGTTTCTGCTTCTCATGATTGGGTTTGCCATGTCTCTAAGTTCAGATCCAATTCTACATTAAGTTTCAACTCTAGAGCCTGCAAAAAAACACACAATACAGTATAATCTCATTTTCCTCCCCAAATTCCAAGGAGGAAAACAAACCACATTCTTCTTTCTCTGATAGATAAGTCCATCATAGACTGACCCTCCCTGGTCAGGGATGAGAGGGAGTATTACCTGATACAACAAAGGCAACTTGGACATGTCCTTTAACAGTAACTTCATTCTCTGGGAGCAGTTTTTATAGAAGCAAGATGTGGCAGCAGCAGGAGTTCCACAATATATCTGGACTCACCTCTGTTTTCCAGAGAAAAGTACAAATTTTAATGCAATAAACCTAAAAGGATTGACTTCCCTTTTTAAAAAATTCGTTGTTATTTATAATTTGAAGTAATTGGTTACTCTAGAAATATTTTTATTTTTATGATATATAGTCAGAAAAAGAATAAATATTTGAGAAAAAAAAGGACAGACCTTGCTAATTGGATAAGAGATCATTGCTGTTTCACTGATATTTATCATTGTCAGGTGATCCTGATACATTTCTTTTACTTTATAATTGCTTGTGTGCAGTTGATGACTCAAAGCAAGAAATGATTACTAGCTAACATTTATCAAGACAAAACTAACTTCAAAGCTAATTGCTAGACAAAATGAAGATTTACTGTCTCTCTACATTATGTAGTAGGACCTTTACATCCTATTCATGAGCCAGAGTGTGATGAAGTGTGAACTGTGAATGTGAAAAACAAGAAATCTGTGGATAAGATTCTTCTGCATCCTGTGCACCACTGACATTACTTCTTCACTCCTTGACTGAAAGACAGTCAAGAGTTTTGTTTCACTCTGATTTCTAAAATAAAATCAAAGGCAATTCACTTCAGCGTATTCTGATTCCTCCAAGACTTGATTGATAATGAAGATCCTAAGTGAATTTGAACAAGGAGTTCACCATGCTAGTCACATTTATAAAATGGTTGGTATTTATTTCCTATAGAAGAGGACAGTCTTGTACTTCTTTGACAGTGTAGATCTCTCCCAGATTTTAACAGACATTTTTCATATGGGAAAAAGGTAAAAAATACTGAAGGAGACAAAAGCAATAATTTTTAAAAAATAATTTTTATTGCCCAATCCTGTATTTGATTTTATAAGCTAAACTTTCTATTCTTAAGTTTAGTATTTCTTAAAGTGTCATCCTCGGGTTATCTTCATAAGGATCATGGGGTGAGTAGGGTAGTTTGATGCAAACAAAGATTCTTGGGTTCCTCCCCAGACTTACTTAGGGTATCCTCCTCCTCCTCCTCTGCCTCCTCCTCTCAACACTGCCACTGGAAGTGATCCAAACATGAGTCACTGTAAGAAGTAGCTCTTTTTCCTGGTCCTCCTCCCCCACTAGCCATCTAGTTCAAGGTGTGCCTTTTTATAACTTTCCTTTTTTCTTTAAGGATACCTTTTCCAAGATGACTGAGAATGGAAATGTCCACTCACTTCACAGGGAACCTCAGGGCTGTGACCTTAGGCTCTGGTCCCATCACAATTTATACTGGAATACAATTCACAACCCAATAACATCAGGAGTATTCAGACTTACATAACCTTGGCACTTGGACAGCGAACCTCAATTCCAATATTGTCAAACCAAGTTTTATGCAATCTTTTCCCAAGTTTGTGCTTCTTGTCTATTCTGTACTTGGTCAGACCTCTTGAAGTCAACCAAGAAGTTCCTCAAGAATTTTTGTTTTAGGCACTGTTGCTCTCCTGGAGTCTTAGGTTCGTCATTAACATGAGTACAACAGTATCTGTCTTCCAAGGCTCTGGTGTATTTCATATGAAATAATATATGCCCACCTTAAATTCCATAAAAGTTTGAGTAATGATTTATCAAAAATTGATTTTTTTACATATAAAGCCTTGTGCTTGGCAAAGGAGGAGGAGAGCAAAGCAGTACAAACCAAATGCAGTGATCCACATTTACTCTCTACAATGCTACACAGTATCTAGCAGAGGAATTTTCTTATCTATTCCTCTATCTTCATATAAACTAGAAATAAGATCTAAAGGCTTAATTGGATTCTAGTTAAACATTTTTTTGGCAAGAATACCCTACCTAGATTATGTTGTTATTTATTACTCAGTTAATATGCTGTCATCCAGATCTCCCTGTTATTCTCTGCTAAATGAACAAATGGTTATGTATAGGTGAAAGTGTTTTCCTCCCGGAAATATTTTTGAGTCCTAACTAATTGAACAATTATCACAAATTGCTCTGGATTTACTGCTGAGCCACAAGAAAAAAGGAAAATTGTATCATCCTCTCAGGTGTAATCACCATCCAAATGACTGCTTATAATAACTAAAACTCTTGGGAATACTAAAAAGGTTACAATTGTGTTTTTGATAATGCAGTTTATTAAATGAAATAGAAACAGGAAATTATGTGAGATGCATTTACTTAAAAATGTTACAAATTATGTTTGTGATGGTAATGTTTTTCCATCTAAAATTTTTTTTCAGTGTATAATGCATCATGCTTTCTCCTTTTTAATCACATAATAAATATGAGCTGCGTAATTAATTTCCTGTGAATAAAAATCATGCATATATTTTCACTTATTTTTAATATAAAACTTGCATTTCAAAGAAGCAAATATCCTTAACTTTGTTTCTTTGTTTTGCTCACCATCATATAAATATAATAATGCCTTAAATATAAACCAGATAAAAATGATAGCCTGTTAGACTGATAACTTGAATGAAATGATAGGTTGAATTATGTACCCCAATAAACAGATATTCTTAATCCTAATCTGCATTTCTGTGAATGTGAATCTATTGTAAATAGGGCCTCTTGAAGATGTTATTTTTAGTTAAGGAGTGGCCCAACTGAGTGAGAGTGGGTGTTAATCTGGATTACTGAAGACCTTCTAAAGAGAAAGCCACAGGGAGAAGCAGAAAGTCAGCAGGAACCTAGAAGAGAAAGAAGAGAGCATCCTCTTGTTTTGGTGACAGACACTTAAGCCATGGAACCCCTGGGATTGCCAGCAGCCAGCACCAGAATGTGCAGACTCCAAGGGCAGGCAAGTTTTGTCAATATCTTGACAGTGTCCCTCTAGACCCCAAATCGCAAACCAGTAAATTCCTGTTGTTTAAGAACACCCATTGTGTGGTATTTGTCATAGCAACTCAGGCAAACCAAGACAAATGATGAGGGAAAAAATTACTAGTAAGCACTATGTGGCTAATAAGCATAAACAGTGTCTGAAATAAAGTTTTTATTGAAATAGTAATTGTATCATCTAATATACAGCTGTATTTGAAAGATCTTATTTCCCATTTCCATCTTAATAAAGCAATTAGGAATTTGGAAAATGAGTATAGGTAAATAATCCTTGGATTTAGTAAGGATTCAATTAGTATTCTGTTTTAACTTATTTATCATTGACTATCAATTAATTTTATAGAACTTCACAAAAGAATCAAATATTTTCCCATACAAATACAAAATAGTCTTGGCTATATAAGCTATTATCTCCAGTTAATGATTGAATTGAATATGCAAAGTTGATTTTAGAATCAATCTTAGCAGGAAGTTATATTAAAAGAATGATATATCTGTTATTAATTTCTAAGAGTATCTGCCTCTGCTTTCCCTCCACATTCCCACCACATCCCAATATCCTTGGTATACAAATAGTAAACAAACATAAGGAAAATTATTTATTCTTTTTAGAAGTAAATTTTCCACAAATTAATAAAATTTGAAGTATCATTTAAACCTACTAAATAAACAACTTAAAAAAGTTCTTGTGAAGTTGTACTACAACTACAAACTCATGCTGACAGGGGCAATATAAATTATACACAGGCCACAGATTTTAAAAGATACATTTTATTTTGAACCAATTATTTTAAACTTAGGATATTCTGTTAAAGAAATTATTTTGTAGATTCAAAAATCTATATATGAATAATATTGTTTGCAGTGACATTTAAATAGCACACAAATGGAAATTAATTAAACTCTAATAATAGGCAAATGGCCGACACTTGTATTTTTTTTATTACCCCAGACCAACTAAGTTGCTGTGAAATGGTTAATTTTGAAGACTTTGTATACACATGAAAAATATTTGATATAAATTGAAAAAAACAAAAATAGCATACACACCGACTAAATTCTTGCAAATTATATGTGTGTTTGACATGGAGGAAAAGATAATATATGAATTAAAATAGTTATAAGAGTAAAATATTGTTGCAATCATTGACAGGTCATAGGGCCGTGAATCAATGCCCCTGTGGCATAGTTTGAGGAAAGGCAGCCTCCAGCCAAAACCAACCTAACTGATTGAGCAAGCCATAGCCTATGGGCAGCTCATCCCCTCCCAAGAATAAACAAAATGGAGCAGATAAGGGCCATCACTCCCTCCCCAACCCCTTCCAAGACCTCCTAACCCACTCTCCCTGCCATTTGGCCCCAGGCTGTACTCCGTTTCCTTGCCTATTGATGATAAATTCAATGATAAATTCATATCCACCACCTTCCACAGTGGGCTGAAGTCTCTCTTCCGACCCCCACCATGTCGGCGGGGAGGGGCTGAAGTCTATTCTTCAGACCCCCTCCATTGGGAGAGCTTCCCAATAAACTTCCTGCCTGCAATCACCAAAAAAATAGATGAGTAAAATTTTGTTCCCATGGTATACAGTCAAAAATTTTTTTAAAAAAGAAAGAAAACTGTTTGCCAAGTCAATGTCCATTTACCTCTTTGATGATCAAAATAACCTCCATATTTTATTTGATTTGTGAACACACTCATCACCATCACATAAAATAATCCTGTATCTCCTGCAGTTGTAGTAGTTGTAACAGAAAGCAGAAGATGAGTACAGTTATAAAAATGAGTCTACAGGAAAATTACAAGGCATGACACTAACCAAATTCCTATTTTCATAATCTTTGCAATACTCTCCAGCATATGCTTATAAAATTATAAAACTAATAAAATAAATTATAAATATATCAATTGATTAATATGCAGGCTATGACTTTCACAATGTTACCGCTTACTCAGAGACAGAAACACGATGGCATGAGTGTGGAATTGTAGCCATCTTCCTATTCTAAGTGTGGTTTTATTAGGTTCCAATATATCGTGTCTAGAAAGTCCTTGAAATAGTTGAAGAACATCACTTTCAAAACATGTTTAATTGCTATCCTTGTGAAAAATGACTATTTTCATGGTAACACTGTTTAGCAGTTTTCAGTCAAATTATCATTGAAATATATAACATACTGATAGTTTCATTCTGAAATGAAATACAGCCCTTAATTTTTAGTGTGCTCACCACTCCAACTACATTTTGCTTTGTACATTTGGATATTAAACCTCTCTTCACACCACTTACTCAACTTTGTGTTAACAACAATAAACTGTAATTTAATAGGAAGAATCTTGCATTAAAACCATATATTATATTACAAAAA
>JAQZBX010069206.1:0-15620 GCA_029593785.1 Cabassous unicinctus | reverse complement strand
GGGAAAAAAAAAAAAAAAAAAGCCAAAGAAGGTGCACTAGCTCTTGATGTCCAAGTGTGGAGGCTGGTGGGAGGCTAGGAGCACTGCTGCCTGGAAGACCAAAACTGAAGCCATCTTCTCCTCTGGACCTTCAGGGATGCCCCAGACTGAACTGAACACTCTACCTCAACTCTTAGAGGAGGTGGGTTCCTTTACCGGCCCTGGTTCTAGCTGGTCACTACCAGAATCAGGGCTGCATTGGTCACTGTTTCCTGCTTTCACTTACAGAAGCTGACCTCTTGGCAGCCTCTCCCATCCTCTGGCAGTCCTGTAGTTGTTCTAAATGTCTGTTCTGGTTCCAGGGTTACCACCTAGTTAACTCCAGTCTCTTTTACCAGCTCTTTCATTTTCCTAATGGAATGAGTGATTTGTAAAATGTCCTACTCCACCATTTTGCACCTGTGCCCCCTGGTCCAGCCTCTAATATGTCAGCAGCAACACTTAGTGCACAATTTTGAATAAATGAAAAGTTCTATTTCTTTTGAAAGACGGAGGGCTCATCTTTAGCAATAAGATGAGGAAGAATCTATATATGAAGCTTTCCAAAAATTCCATGAATTTTCATTATAATCCAGATAAACCCAGTGAAATAACTATATTGCCTTCTGCAGCAGTGTGTAAAGAATATTTGAACTGGGATATCATGATGATATTTCCTTTTAAAGTAAAAAGATATGTTTTTTATGCTTTTGGTATGATAGAGTGAGCTAAATTAAGATAAATCATGCCAGTTGTCAGACATCCTCACTACACCAAACCATTCTTGGTGTGTGAAACAATTTAAATGGTAGGAAAATATCTATAACCAATAATAGCAATAGACTATTTGATTTTATAGTCATTAACAAAAATGCTATTCAAATGTGCAGTATCAATTTTCTATCAATAACATAGTAAAACAGTGGAATTAATTTCAAGAGTATATTGATAAATCAAGAAAACGACAGCAATAAAAATAGTTGTCTTCATTTCTATTTACTTCTGAGATGCCACAACTATTGATCAGCATGCAACTAGAAACTTGTTTTAAGCAATGGAACTTAAATGAATATCACATAACTAAAATTGAAAGCCTTTCAGGAGCTTGCAGAATGTTTGTTATTTTCACTCGATGACAACTGCTTTTATGTAAACAAATAGTCACTTGATGACAATTGTTTTTATGTATTTATGTAAACACAAACATTTTTAAACTACATTGCCGCTGAAAATAACTAAAATTAACATGCATGTAAATTATATTGATATATTCTCTTCTAAAGCCAAAGAAATTTGATTTTTAATATTAAAAATTTGAGTTTATATGCTTTTATCAAGCTTAAGAATTCAGTAAAAGTAACCATAAACATTTTTTTGTGAATGTTTTTAACTAGCAGTATAAAAATTGAAATTTTTGCAAGTCCATTATACTCATTTTCTTATTTGATCTTTTGTTACATGCAATGAATATCATTCAGTAAATGAAAACTATTCATGATAAATGACTTCAGACATCCAAATGATCATTTGGGAGCTGAATAGAGGAAGCATATGTTGTCATTTAAGCTCTCAGAGAACAATAAAAATGCATGTCGAATATTTTTTTAAAAACTACTAATTTAAATGTATTTGAAATTACTAAAATATTAGCTTTCTATGCTTAGACTGAACATGTCATTTCCTGGGTTGTATGCATGTGTGCCACACAAGCTAACCAATCAATTTAAATTGACATTTTGTTAGAACTGTATTTGGGGAATAAAGGATGAACACCCTTTCATTGTTACTCATAAATCAATTCTATTCTGTGCACATAATGCAGAAAATCCTTTAGCTCGAGTTATTAAAATACAATCCTATCAAAATAGCTGAATATTTCTTCTCTTGTCCAATGTAAAGCAATCATGAAAAAGTGCACCCAAAGTACATACCAAGAATGTTATTTTAAGCGTAAATATCTGCCATAGTAATTGCTCTAAAAAAATACCATTTTACTACAAAAGAAGATATATATATAAAGGAAGTCTTTGTTTTATAATGAGAGGGGGTGGTTGGCTTATAAGAAATTTATATTTGGAGGATATGTATTCTTTCATAGGGCTAATTTTTATCTTTAATGAATCAAATCAGTACTTGTGAAAAAAATCCAAAAAATTTTATAGGGCTGATAGGATTTTCATTTATCTTGATGGCAGTAATGTCTGTTCAGCAAAAGGGTAATGTATGCTGGATCTTGACAAGTTGTTTGTGTTTTGACCTTATTATTGTAAGTTTAGACCCATCTAGTGCTTCATCTCCAGCACAGCATTCCTTACTGAAAGGTATGCTTGGGTTTTATAGCCTTTAGCTTTATGTATAGCTGAGCTCCTCAGCTGGACTTCATAGTAGGGTGGTGTGGTGGTTTCAAATTATGCCCACATATTCAGTGATAATCTTCCCCTTCAAAAGATAGAACTCATTTCCTCTCCCCTTAAGTGTGGGCTATACTAATGATTCACTTCTATCCGACAGAATATGCTAGAAGTGACAGTGTGTGACACTTAATATTCAAATAAAGACATTATGGCTTCCTCCTTCCTCTTCTATTGAATTGATTGCTCTGGGGTACTTAGCTGCCATGTATTTCTTCCCAGAAGATAAAAGGGCCACAAAACATTTTAATTCAGTTTACCTCCTTCATCACTAATTTGCTATGTGGACTATGTATTTTCACTTTCTATATTTCTGACACTCATTAGATATTATTATTGTTATTGTTGCTGTTATTAGATTTTTGTTGATTTATGCAGTCAATATTTATTGAGATTTACCTATGTGAAGTCTCTCTCCCTCTATTTTTCAATCTCTTTGTTTTTCCTGAAAATGTCTTTACTTCACCTTTGTTCTTGAAGGATATTTATGACAACTACAGAATTCAAGGATAGCAAGTATTTTTTTTTTTACCACACTAAAGTTTCATTTGATTGCTTTTTGGTTTCCTTTTCTGTATTCATGTTGTGACAGCCATTGTTATTCTAATTTTAGCTCCTTTGCAAGTCATAACCTTGTTTGTTAGGTGCCCCCCAATGTTTCTTTTTGTCTTTGGTCTCAAATAGTTTTTCTGTGCATTGCCTAAGAACAGTTTACTCTACATTCATCCTACTTTGAGTTCCATTCTTGAATTTTTGATGTTCTGGTTCTTGAATTTCAGGCATTTTCTCTTCAAATATTGCTTTTGCCTCACACTTTTTTCTCCCTTCTTCATGCTAAAGTCCAGATATTTTATATGACCTATCTTGTAGTTTACCCAGTCTTTTCAACTGTGTCTTAGTCACTATTAATTGTATCCATTTATTCTTAACCTTAATTATAATATTTTTATCCCAAGTCAAACATTTTCATTCTATTTTTCTTAATGTGCCTACTGGTAATTTTTATGTAAGCAAATCCATCAGTTTAATAGAGTTATCAGCCTATTTTGTACCAAATAAACCTAAGTCCAATAAGTTAGAAAGATATTCACCTATATTTTTCATTTAAAATTTTTGTTTTTAGCTTTCAATTCTCTAAACTTTCTGAAACATATTTTTATGTAATGTAAAGTAGGGGACACATTTCATTTCTTTCTATATAGATAATTATGCTTTACTTTCGTTTATTGACTAGCCCTTTTTTTCTCCCTAATCTGGCATGCTGATTTTATTATACATCAACTTTTCATTTATGCTGGTGTCTGTTTCTGGACTCACTATTCCATTTCATCAATCACTTAATCTACATCATTTCAGAAAAACACTGTATCAATTCTTATGGATCCATAATAAGTCCAGATATCTTACTGGTAAAATTTGCACTTATTATATGCTCCTTCAGATGGCATTTTCCTACTCTTGATCCTTTATACAGTTACATAAATCTTTAAAATTCTTTAAAATAATGGAATAATTTGTAGGCAATTCTAGCCTTTAGCCTTTACAATATTAAACTCTTCTTTCCATGTCTTACAATGCCTTTCAAAAATGTCAGTATTTATTTTGCTATTTATAAAATAGATGTAAAATAAAAAATATTTTGTCATTATTGTAAAATAAATATTTGACATAGAGATAAATCGACATTTTATGTTTCTTTGTTTTCTTTTGAACAATTATAGTTACACGCCTCAGAAATGTTCTTATTGTGAGTCTGGCACCTCATATTCCACAGTAGATATTGGCTACTTTGAGCACTATATAAGGGAAAGACTAAACTATGCATTTATCTGTCTTAGTCCAGAGGAGTTCACAGAGCAGTATAGGGATTCACCCTAAAAGGAAAAACTGCCTCAGCCACTAAAAAGAGAGTTGTTTTGTTATTGTTTTGTTTGTTTTTGATCCCACTGAGCAATTTCGTAAGTCAGGACTTACAGCACCTACGGGAAAAGCAGCATTGGTTAGCTGCTTTCCTTAACTTTTAATCCTTTGGCCTAGATTCAGGGGCATGGAAGACTGCTTCCCAAAGGCAGGTATATTTCTATCCATTTCTTTCCACAGATCTTCACAAAAGCAAAGCTTCTGCACTGCCCTTTTTTTTTGTTTTTTTTTTAACCCCATGAATACTATTAATATTTGTATTTTATCTAATGTAAACTGTCTGTTGATTACCTTTGCCAATTTTTAAATTCATATGCTTTTTAAAAAATATACTGCTTTTTAGCAGAGTTTACATTTATGGAAGTTACCATGTACTTTTTTATTAGAGAAATTCTAGGTTTACAGAAAAATCATGCAGAAAATATTCATGTATTTTTTAACAAAATGTTTTAAATTGTTTTCTACCAAGCAATATCAGAGTAGTTCCTTTGTACCCCTTTTTGAAGATAGGAATTTAGTGTTTTTGTTCTTTTCCCTCTCTACATTCTTCTTAGTTAAATTTAGTCTGTAGTGGGTGGCAGAATACTGTATTTTCTGAAATTTAAATGCTCCTTTTTTAAGATATTATTTATCTTTTTCATTAGTTTTATCAAAATGGCTTAACTATAATTTAGACATACTATCAGCACTTATTTTTTGAATTTCACTTATTTATACATTTTTTTAGCATCCACACAAATATTTTGAGAACTACTTCTTTGCCAATTGTATTGTTAAAAGTTTAGGATTAAAGAAATGCAAATTTTAGTCTCTTTCTTAAAACTTTGCACTCTAGTTGTGGGACACCCCATGCAAAAACATAGAGTTGCTTTATTTGTGCAGAGTTCAGTGGAAGTGAAGTCAGGGGAAGTCGGGGGAAGTTGGGGGATGATGGATTCCTCTAGGTTCTTGGCTATGTTACATAAAAGAATTTAAGAACACACCAGTTTAGTTAGGCCAGTAGTTTATCGAGAAATGGGAGAACAGAATTATGTGCCTGAACCTGCAGATGCAGGCTTCTCTGGGCAGAGAAAGCATTTTGGCCTTGTGGGGCTATCTTTATTAAACTATTACTTACTCCTCCCTTTCATAATGTTGGGGGAGGGGCCCCAGCTATTTGCTGTTCTGATTGATTACCCCACCCATCAGTTTCCCAGGGAGCCAATGGTGAGGCCCTTTGGGGGTATCTGGGCTCTCCCTTCACCCTGAATGAGATCTCGTTCCAATATCATTCCAAAGGGGGTTCTCATGGGGTCCTTCTGGCAGCCTTTTTGATGGCAGTCTTTTCCTCAGGTGGTTTCCAGGCAGGGTTCCATGACCACGTATTTTGTGGCCATGTTTTTCTGTCAGGTCTTAGACTTGTCTTCCCTTTTCCTAAATTAGTTTACCTCAGAAGCATGAAGGAAGGAGTGCAATGCTTCCTGAAAATATTTTAAAAATCCTCTGAGGAAATAATAATTTGGAGGACAAATAAAATACTCACCTAAAGAATGGGGGTGTGGGGTAGAGCAAGGAGCATCCCAAGAGGAAAAAGTAGGAGAATAAAGACACAGCGGCAGGACAAGATCCAATCTGATGTTGTTTTCTTTGTTTATGTTTTGTTTTGTTTTTTAATTATCCACTTTTTCTATATCAAGGTGTTTTTTTTTTTAACCCATGTAATTAGTGATTTGGTGAAGAGCTCTATGTATTTAATAAACAAACTCCTGGATTATATGTTTACTGAAAATATTTCCTCATTGCTCTTATAAATTATAAACAACTTCACATATAATTTTTGGAAATTTTCCCTCAAAATTCTCAGCTGAAACCCATTTTATTTTGGTTATTTGCTCCATCCTTTACACTTTTCAAAATGCCACATAATATCTTTACATTAATTTTATGTGACTATCCTATACAATATCATGGTCCATATTTGCTTTTGTATGTGTTGTGCTTTTGTTTTATGCTTTGTTTTGTGGCTCAAGCTTGCTTTTCTTATGTCTAAAATGATTTATTTTGCTTTTGATCATTTCTGTATTCTAACTATCTCTTATCTTTATTGGAACTCAGACCAATCACTGATTGGTTCCAAGTGAACTTGCTTCTGTTACTGTATTTCTTGTTATTTTTTATCTGATTCATTTCCTTTGGATTCTCATGAAGAGTCCAGTTTCTGGTCAAAAACCTATGTGCAATCTTTCAGATCTGATCAGAGGCAATAACAGAGTCTAACCTGGCAGGCTTCATGGGGAAAGTGGTCTTCCCTGCAGCATGCCTGGCACAGAGCTGGTGCACTGCAGTTTCTTAGAAGAGGGCTGACTTCAAGGACTCAGACCCAAGTAGCCAGCCCTGCTCTCACATACCTACATTCTTAGCCTGAGGCCTTGCCCAGGGGGCCTCTATTGAGATCTCCTTATCAGCAGGATGGAGAGGAAACTTGAAGACACTTTTCTCTACTCTGATCAGTACTCAGTACTTTGCCACCTCTTCCTTTCCCTCCTGCATCCAGGTCCACAAAATGGCAGGGGTCCTTTTTCTTTGGCGCTCCCTCAGCAGTGAGATGATTCCCTGGGTCTGTGCTGATTCATCTGACCTCGCCCAGTGGCGCCATTCCATGCGGGGGGAAAAAATGGAAGAGAAAGGGAGGCAGTGCTTTCCTTGGGTTAGCCTCATGTGTATACTATCCCTGTAAGTAATTAAAAGCTTGACTATTACTTTCATTTTGTCTCATTGTCTAAGTTAGCTCCTTTCAATACCTGGCAGCTGAGCTCACTCAGCTAAGCTCATTCAATTGCCTTCACTGTTTGACCACTATTTTAATACATACATTGAAGATTTTATGCCCACTGCAATTTCGGCTTTGTTGTGTTACCTCCTTATTTCTAACATTTGCCTTCCCACAGTAACTTTATGTTTAATAAAGAGTTGCTTTCTCGAAGATTTTATAATATACAAAATCATTTTCTAAAAATAGTCTATAAGATGACTTTACTACTACATCTTTCTAGTTACTTGGTTTAGTTTTAAATGTAAAACTCAGAATTCTGTTGCATTTAAGTTTACCCACTTGATATAGACCACAGGAGTCTGACCTACATTTAAACATGTTCATATGTTTCAAGTGTTGAAATATCCCAGCCTGCACCCTAATTATAGTATAATTATATACTATATATAGGATTCCCCTTAAAAATATCACCCCCAATGGCTACTCCCCCCTACTCCCTAAAATCCAGAGATTGACATTGAAATCAAGCTATGTTTAAACCTAACTTAACTTCAGGTGAAATTTCCCAATATTCTCAATTTCTATCCTTTTTTTTTCCATGCCATTAGAATTTGAGACTCCTCATATTTTTTATAGTACTGTTTCTAATGCTATTTCTTCTTTACATTCTAACTAAAAATTAGTTAGAATGCAAAAAACAATTCCTGATGCTCTGATGAGATATTATCTTTCCCTATTTCAGTGCTACTTGTTAAAAGTTTATACTTTTTTTTAACTCCCTTGTCTTATCTCTTAACAAGAGCAGGTTCAACTTGGTGGTAACTACATTTTTACAGAACGGTCAAACACTGTTGGGAATATAGTAGATACTATCAAAAAGAGAAAAAAAAAAACAACTTACTGAGCAGAAGGATGAATGCATTTCCTCCATAAAATGCTGGTCTATGTCTATGCTGAGCTTCTAGTTCTGGAAGCATATAAAATGCACTCATGAAAGTTAATTCTATATTTGAAAGATAGTTATAGAAAGCATGTTAGTTCCACTTAGCAAGTAAAATAAAAAACAGCATAAATCCTTGTCATAAAACTTTAGTTTGTTTTAGATATTAACTGTATAATGATTTTCTAATCTAAACCACATGTATTAATGGACTTTCCAATTCTATTTTCATATTCCTCTATTCAATTGAATTGGAGAAGAAAACTAATTTTAACTCTAGCAAACCTTGAAAACATGTATTATTCCAT
This sequence comes from Cabassous unicinctus, assembly GCA_029593785.1. NCBI lineage: Eukaryota > Metazoa > Chordata > Mammalia > Cingulata > Chlamyphoridae > Cabassous > Cabassous unicinctus. The sequence continues at coordinate 7,271 of JAQZBX010069206.1, read as the reverse complement.
GTATTGCCAGTTAGAAAATTATTTAATTAAGACAATTTTGTTCCTTTCCTCCTCTCAAAATTCAAAGTTACTTTTCACATATTGGCAAGAAGGAAATTTTTTTTAAACATTCAAATTGATAAACACAGGATTATAACTAATTATAACACCTTCTTAGGTCACTTTGCCTTTTATGTTTGTTATCAAAAGCTGAATACAATCTCGTAGACTTTTATTTTGTTGGACATTTTTCATCTGAAGCACATATCAACATGTAAATATCCCTTCTTGTTCTGGAAAAGTTGTACAGTAAATACAACTGCTCTGACCTTTTCAATATTCTCATTTTGACTCACTGTCTGTTCCAATCATAGATTCCTGGGATTGTAAACAGGAAAAGGTGGGCATGGCAAGTGAATCAAATTACAGAATACTGCAAAGGTCATGATAGGATGGTTTTAACCTCACATCACAAAAGAGATAGAAAAAAAGATTTTTAGATGTTTGAAATATGAGAAATTTGATCTTATGTATGCTTTTAACGATAGTAAAAGCCAATGATAAGTATCTTTGCTTATCACAGTTTTAAAATTTTTGTTGTACTACATTTGAAGTATCTAAGCATATTCTCATTGCACATTCAATATATCACTAATAATTAACATATCAACTCATCTTGAACAGGAAACATTTAGTATATTAGTGCAAATAATAATTAACAAAATGACAACCACATAATAGTATGAATTTGCTTCTCTCCCTTCCATGCTGAATATGGCTTAAAATATTGCCTTTTAAGCCCAGTAGGAAGACAAACTTTCCTTGGTTTATTTGGCTTTGCTGAAATTTTCCCCTTGCTACATAAGGCTCAGGGGATTGATACTTTCATATTGCTATTTTTTTCATAGATGGTGTATTAGTTTCCCTGCTGCTAAAACAAATACTATGCAATGGGCTGGCATAAACAATGGAAATTCATTGGCTCACGGTTTTGAGGTTAGGAGAATTCTCAAAATGTAAGCATCAGTAAGACAATGTTCTTTCCTGGAAGAGTGGCATTCTGGGATCCTTGGAACTCCATGGCTTTTCCACCACATGGCAATGTCCTCTCCATTCTTGTCTGGGTTCCATTGACTTCTGGCTTTTTGCTTCTCCTGTTCCTCCTTCTGTGTCCAATTTCCTTTGCATATAAGAGCTTCAGCCATATTGGATTAAGGCCCACTCTCATTCAGTCTGGGCACACCTTACCTAATAACATCGTCAAAGGTCCTGTTTACAAATGAGTTCATACCCACAGGAGCAGGAATTAGAACCTGAGCGTACTGTTTGTGGCAGACATGATTCAATTCCCAACAGATAGCTAGTTTCTAAAAGGTTAAATGTACTTTTAAAAAAAGTACACATTAATTACAGGTAAAGCTTTCTCAACCATGAAATTTTGAATATCCAAGTTTTAAATGATTCCTATCTCTTCAATAAAACAAATCTGATTCCTTTATTTTGTCTTTAACTGAGATTACTACATGTACTTCAAAATAATTGAACAGCATTTTACAGTGCCTTACAATTCAGATTTTTATTGTGTAGGCATCTGTTTTCACTTGTTATTTCACCTCAATTATTAAAGTTTACTATTCTTTAGAAAAGTATGCATATTTTAGGAACTTTTACTATTTCAAGCATGGCCAATCAAAATTTCACTATACTGCTTTTGTTTCTAAAAGTCTTTAAAGAGAAATAGACTGCTATTTAGAGAAGATTGTATTTAATAAAAGCATAAAACAGTTAACACTACAAGAGAAAAATTACAAATTTAGTATCATATGAAAGAGCCTTAGAATTTCACCAACCTGGACTTCAGTATGTACTCTTCTACTTTTTGGCAGAGTAGGGGTGCAAAATTTGATGAATTGTCAGTTTCAACATATTTGCAGTGACTATGACATCCTCATTTAACTTATTTTAGTGAAATGTTAAGCTTTTCTCTATTAGTTACAAGTATTTAGAAATCTGATGCTATTTTTAAGGGAATAGTTTTATTTATTAAAAACAAATAAGCTTAGGGTAAGCATAATTAATTTTTCACATGAATTCAAGTCTTCTTTTGACTCTGATTCAGGTATAGCCACCTGTTGCATATCTGAAATTAAGAATTTTGATTTCCCCTTTTCCAAAAAGAATCTCTGATTTTCATAGACTTTCTACTGCCTATTGTATTTGCTTTAATTGTATCTTATATCTTTTATTTTCTCCTATCTCCTCCTTTAAATTCTTAAGGACTATTCATTTCTTTCATGTATATTATTTCTGTCACTACCACCTTCCACTTCTAATGTAAACTGTACTCCACTATTAGATTAATCTTTCTAATGAAAAATTTGTTTATCCTATTTTCACATTATAAACCCATCATCTCCCCATTTCCAATGGAATAAAGTCCAAATTCTTCAAAGTAAAGTCTAAAGTGCTCTTTCTTCAGTTTCTTGCTAATTCAACTTTTTTTTTTTTTTTTTTTGACCTCCCACTTATTCAAGAGATCTCAAGTCTCTCTGACTGTGCCAGACTACAGTCAAGCTCTACAGGATCTTCTTTCCCTGTTGTGGAAGTTTGAAATTCTTTTATGAATCCCAAAAAGAGAATGATCATATTTGTGAACTAAATTCATTCCTGTAGGTGTGAGAATCTTTCAAATTGGACTACATCAGTGAGGCGTGACACAGGTTGAATCTCTACCCTCTTGCTGGGTCTGATATAAACAGAGACAATTTGATATTGCCATGTAAGAGAAAGGAGAGGCTCAAAGAGCTGAGGCCCAGGGAGAGATAAGCCATATGTTTGATAGCTTGCAGCTGAACTAGGGAAAAAAGCACAGCAGCCAAGCCTGAGAGAGGCCTGGTAAGAGACAAGCCCTATGCCTGGTTGCCCACAGCTGAGCTCCTGGAGATGGTATGGCCCGGAGGAGAAGGAGAGACAAGACCATCTTGCTTCAACATGAGACAACTGACTTGTGTGAGAAAGCACCTCTTATGGTGCCTTGAGTTGGACTTTTCACAGACTTGGAATTGTAAGCTTTTACCGCAAATAAATATCCTTTATAAAAACCAGCCCATTTCTGGTACTTTGTATTGGCAGCTCTTTGGCAAACTAAAACACAAGTCAATTCAACTTGTATCTTCAATATTTTCTTATGCAAAGCTATGCTCTATCTAAATTGAACTACTCACATTTCTTCACATTGTATTAAATTCCTGCCTGTTTTACCCTATATTAATCACTTTAGCTACAATTTGTTCTGATATTTAAATTGTTCCAGTAAAAAGCAAGTTCTTAATTTTAATCTGTTCCTGTGGGTGTGAACCCATTGTAAATAGGGCCTTTTGAAGATAATCTTTTGAGTTAACCTATGTCCCAAATAACCCTGAGGAGAAAGGAGAGGCCATCGCCATGTGATGGGGAAGCCAAGGAAGCCCAAAGATTGCTGGGCACCCAAAACACTACAGCTCTGATACCGAGAGCCAATAAATTCCTGTTGTTAAGCCAACCCCTTGTGTGGCATTTGTCATAGTAAGGGGGAAACTAAGACACTATTTTTTTTTTAAACTTTCCCTAATCCCACATCAAGGTATGAATTTTCCCTTCTTTCAACTATCTTCATGATTTACCTGTATTTCCCTTCTCTTTAATTCATATTAAAATTATAATCAATGCAATTTTGCCCCCCATATTGAAATGTAACCTTCTTTTTTTAAAGCAGTTTTATTGAGATATATTCACATACCATACAATCTATCCAAAGTGCACAATGGATTTTAATACAATCACAGTGTTGTGCTTTCATCATCACAAAAATTTTAGAACAATTTCATTACTCCAAAAAGAAAAACTCCACACCCCTTGGCAGCCACATCTCAATCCCTCTATCCTTCCTCAGCCCAACATAACCACTAATCTAATTCCATCTTTATAAATAGATTTATAATTACATTTTATATAAATGGAATCATACAATATGTGGTACTTTATGTCTGGTTTCTTTCTCTTAGCATAATGTTGTTGTTGCTGTTTTTGTTTTGCCTGATATTAACATCTTGTAACGTTAACATACATTTGTTCGGTTTCAAAGAAAAACAGCCTTATATATGCAATATTACCCACATTCATATTTCACATGAGGTTTTACTAGCAACATCGGCAACCCTGAGTTGGTTTTCACATTTGTTTGCATATAGGTCCTGTACTTCTTTGGTTAAGTTGATTCCTAGGTATTTGAGTCTTTTTGTTGCTATTGTAAATGGAATTTTTTTCCTGACTTCCTCTTCAGATTGTTCAACACTAATGTACAGAAATGTTATTGATTTCTGCATGTTGATCTTATATCCTGCCACTTTGCTGAATTCATTTATTAGCTCAAGTAGCTTTGCTATGGATATTTCAGAATTTTCTAAATATAAGGTCATGTCATCCACAAATCATGAGAGTTTTATTTCCTCTTTTCTTATTTGGATGCCTTCTATTTTTTTTCTTGTCTAATTGCTCTAGTTAGAACTTCTAGCACAATATTAAATAACAATTGTGACAGTGGGCAGCCTTATCTTGTTCCTGATCTTAGAGAGAAAGCTTTCAACCTTTCCCCATTGAGTATGATGTTGTCAGTATGTTTTTCATATATGTCCTTTATTCATATATTTCCTCTATTCCTATATTTCAAAGTGCGTTTATCAAGAAAGAATGCTGGATTTTATAAAATACCTTTTCTGCATTGATTGGGATAATTATGTGGGTTTTCTCTTTCAATTTGTTAATGTGGTATATTAAGTTAATTGATTTTCTTATTTACAACCACCCTTGCATAACAGGAATAAATCTCACTTGATCATGGTATATAATTATTTGTTATTCTGTTGGATTCTATCTGCAAGCATTTCATTGAGAATTTTTTCTAACTATGTTCATTAGAGAGATTGGTCTGTAATTTTCTTTTCTTGTAGTATCTCTATCTGGCTTTGGCATTAGGGAGATGTTAGCTTCATAAAATGTGTTGGGTAATTTTCCCTCCTCTTCAATTTTTTGGAAGAGTTTAAACAGGATTGTTGTTACTTCTTCTCGAAATGCTTGGTAGAATTCACCTGTGAAACCATCTGTTCCTGAACTTTTCTTTGTTTGGAGATTTTTGATGATTGATTCGATCTCTTTAAATGTGATTGGTTTGTTAACTCCTTGTATTTCTTGTAGAGTCAATGTTGGTAGTTTTTGTGTTTCTAGGAATGTGTTCTTTTCATCTAGGTTGTTTAGTTTGTTGGCATGCAGTTTCTCATAATATTCTCTTGTGACTCTTTTTATTTCTGTGTGGTTGGTTGTAACTTCCCCCCTTTCATTTCTAATTTAATTATTTCCATATGCTGTCTTCTTTTCTTTGTTAATCTAGCTAAGGGTTTGTCAATTTTATTGGTCTTCTCAAAGAACCAGCTTTTGGTTTTGTTGATTTTCTCTATTGTTGTTTTGTTCTCAATTTCATTTATTTCTGCTTAATCTTTAATATTTCTTTCCTTCTGCTTGCTTTGGGAATGATTTGCTGTTATTTTTCTAGTTCTCCAGTTCTGTTAGATATCTGATTTTAGTGCTTTCTTCTTTTTTAATATAGGCATTTAGGGCTATAAATTTCTCTCTCAGCACTGCTTCACTGTATCCCATAAATTTTGATAAGTTGTTCTCTCATTTTCATTCATCTTAATATATTTACTAATTTTACTTACAATTTCTTCTTTGACCCACTGATTGTTTAGGAGTGTGTTGTTTAGCCTCCACACATTGGTGAATTTCCCCTTTGCATCTATTGTTGATTTCCAGTTTCATTCCATTATGATCTGAGAAGGTGCTTTGTATAATGTCAATCTTTTCATATTTATTGAAAACTGCCTTGTGACCTAACCTGTAGTCTGTTCTGGAGAAATATCCATGAACATTTGAGAAGAATTTATAACCTGCTGATTTGGGATGCAACATTCTGTATATGTCTGTTAGGTCTAGTTTGTTTATCATATTGTTCAATTTCTCTGTTTCCTTGTTGATTGTCTGTCTAGTTGTTCTATCTAATCATGTGAGTGCTGTGTTGAAGTCTCCAATTATTATTGCAGAGATGTCTATTTCTCCCTTCAGTTTTCCAGAGTTTGCCTCATGTATTTTGGAGCACACTGGTTAGGTGCATAGATATTTATGGCTGCTATTTTTTCCTAGTGGATTGTCCCTTTTATTAATATATAATGGCTTTCTGTATCTCTTATACCATTTTTGCATTTAAAGTTTTGTTCAAAATTATATAGCTACCTCTGCTCTTTTCTGGTTTCCACCTGCATGGAGTATCATTTTCCAACCTGTCACTTTCAGCCACTTTGTACCCCTAGGTCTAAGGTGAGTCCCTTATAGGCCACATATGTATGGCTTACGTTTTTTTTTTTTTTCACCCATTCTGGCAGCCTATCTTTTGATTGGGGAGTTTAATCCATTCACATTCAATGATATTACTGTAAATGCATTATTTACTTCCACCATGTTATTATTTGGTTTTCACATGCCATATCTTTTTTTCATCTGTATTTTTGCTCTCTTGGTTATCCTTTCTGCTATTCTTGCCTTCTACAGTCTCCTTAAGCCTCTCTCGTCTCCTGTATTTTTCTTTTGAGCTGTAAGTCTCCCTTTAATAATTCCTGAAAGGTGGATTCTTTTTATGAACTCTCTTAGTTTCTGTTTATTTATGACTATTTTAAGCTCACTTTCATATTTGAAGGACAATTCTGCTGGATAAGGAATTCTCAAGTGGCAATTTTTCTCTTTCATTATTCTAATTATATCATACCACTGTCTTCTCACCTCCATGGTTTCTGATGAGAAATTCACACTAAGTCTTACTAAGAATCACTTGTATGTGATGCTTTGCTTCTCCCTTGTTGCTCTCAGAATTTTATCTTATCTTTGACCTTTGTCTTTTTGAGTGGTATTTATCTTGGAGTCCATCTATTTGGATTTATTCTGATTAGGATATGCTTTGCTTCTTAGACATGTAAATTCATTTCTTTCACGAGAGTTGGGAAATTTTCAGCCATTATTTCTTAAAATATTCTTTCTGCCCCTTTTCCCTCCTTCTCTCCTTCTGGAACTTCCATGAAACATATGTTATGGTGCTCTGTGTTATCTTTCAACTCCCTGAGCCCCTGCTCAATTTTTTCCATTCTTTTCTCTCTTCAATTTCAGCTGTTCTGTCTTTTGCATCACTTATTCTTTCTTCTATCATTTCA
>JAQZBX010069205.1:0-15617 GCA_029593785.1 Cabassous unicinctus | reverse complement strand
ATGATTTTAAAAAAACATTCTTAGCAAAATAAGAAGATAACAGGACAGTGTTAACCTGATAAAGGTTATTTACGTAATCAGTAGCATAAATGATATGAATAGACATAATAATATAGTATGTGATCCTTGTTTTGCTCTAATTTGAACAATTCAATTATAAAAGGATATTTTTGGGTCAACTGGGGAAATTTTAATATGGAGAAGGTGTTACATGATATCAAGAATTTTTTGTTAATTTTGATGACTGTGGAATTTAGATATATATCTAAATTTAAATGTTATTATGAAGATATTTATTATAAGGAATTGTCTTACATGGGGTAGGAGTTAACAAGTCTGAACTCCATAGGGCAAGCCACAAGCTGGAAATTCCAAAAAAGTTGATAGTCCAAGTCCTTAATTCAAACTCTGCATGGGAAGCTGCTGGCTGGAAATTTAGACAAGAACCAATGATGAAGTTCAGTCTGAATTCCTCTTCTGAACTGTGAAATCCCCAGTTTTGACCTTAGGACATCTGATTAATTGGATAAGGAAACTCCTCACATTGAAGAGGGCAATCTACTCTATTGATCATTGGTGCAATCAACTGATTATAGATGAAAATCCCATCACAAAATTCCCTATTTGTTTGGGATTCCTTTTTTCCCACTTTTTTCTTATATTAGGCTATTTGACCACTATTTTTGTTTAGTGTGTATAGTTTTAATAAAGTCAATAATATCAATAATAACTTTTTCTTCAGGCTTGCATTTTGAATTTTGCATAGTCATGCCTAGCGGTCATCTCCCTGTCCTCACCTATCCTCCCCACCTTTTCTATTGTGTGCACATGTTTCAATGATTCTATTCCACAGCCAGGGGAGACATTAGGTCTAGAATCACCTGACCATACCTTAAATCCAAATCTGAGAACAAGCAGACCCAGTTGCTTATCAGACAGGAACTCTCAGCGTCAAGGCCCCATCCCTTGGAGTTGTTTAAAAACCCTGCCTTGGGGCAGCATAGATTTGCTGCTCCTCTCTGGCAGGAAGTAGGGTGTGTGGAGTTGCCTGAAAAGCAGTTGGGCTCCCTGAAAGGTCAGCCATAATGGGTTCTCTTCCCCTGCTCATTTAGACCCTTTGAGCTCTCTAATTAATGAAGAGGTCATTTGTTGAAACTTTCTGTTCTGCCTGAGTCTATGTTCCTGTGACACACCATGCAGCAACTTGCTCCATACAGGGGTAGAAATTTCCATAAGATACAAACCTTTCTCTGTTTCTTTCTTTCTTTCTTTCTTTCTTTTTAATTATTTGGCTTATACCTGGGTACTATATAGGGTCCAATGACACTTGCAATAAGTTCTACTTCTAAGACATTAAATTAAATTTACAGAATGATAACACAATTTACATTGTTGGACTCAGTAATTAGTAGACTAATTAGCATCTTTCTGGGGGATTATCAATACAGTATTTTAAAATATCAGTAGAATTTATTAAGAATATGCACTGAACAAACTAATAGCATGATGTTGAATCAGTATTCCACAGGAAAGTCTTTAAATATTGGGTCATTTAAGTACATTGATTTAATAAATTTTATTTTTGGATTTTTAATATTTTCAAAACATTATTTGTAATTTAAGCTCTCATTCCACTTTCTAAAGAAAGTGAAATATGCTAGCTGAACTATGTTCCATTGGTTTAAGTCTTAGGCACTCATAATCCTCAGAATATCTTGGATATAATTGAATAAACAATTAAAAAAAGAACAACAAAGCCGGTGTCCTACTATCTCATATATAGGGGTGTTTCATAGATGAATTAGTTTAAATTAAAAATGAAATATCAGGAGGCCTGAAGGAAAACTGGTAGAAACCAGGAATAAAGAAAGAAAAGTAGAAATCAAGATGGTGAGAGAATGATTGAGCAAGAGAGACAGGATATTTAGCAGGTCAGAGTCTGATAAAGATCTGGAAAAGAAGCATAATTAATTGGATATTTCAAGTGAAATGCTGTTCTTTGTGTGATATAAACTCACCATTCTTGTCTCTTAGAAAAAATTTGGTAAGAATGCATTACTTACAAATGCATATATTATGGAGACAAGATATTTTAACTTCTTTCTGCCTCAATCTTCATATCTGTATAGTACACTTAACTCATACTTGGTTTCTTTGTTTGTCACAAATGAGGTAATATTATTTGAGTCTAGTCAATATGTGGTAAGCAATAAAATCTCAAAAATATTGCCATATGTATTATTGTTTAACAGGTAAAGGAAGAAAATATGTAAGCAATGAGTAATTAAAGTACTAAAATAAAGGTAAAGGAATATAAATTTTCATATACAGAAAATCAGTTTCACTATCACTATTAAAATATTTTGAGTAAATATTTCAATGTCCATTTTAATGTTATGTTAGTTATAAACTCATTGCACCCCAATGTCTCTTTATGCTTCTATGGATTAACTCAAAGATTTGCTCATTTTTTCCTGTTTTGTTTCTTCTGCCCCACTTTTGAATGCTCTCATCTTTCAATCATATCAATAATTGATACTACAGCATCAAATGTACACATAATATGGTTCTGAATTTATAACTATAAATAAAATAAGGAAAATTTTTAAATGTAAAATTTATACATGTATTATAGAAATATATTTTTTTGTTATAAAATTTGCATCTCTCATTACAAAAAATGAATATTAAAAAATTAAAAAAATAACCACATGCCAGATTTTCAAATATTTACTTTTTTGGTTCATATATTTTTGCCACATTGACGGGATATCATTTATGCAAATTTAAACTGAAAGATTCAGTGAAAGTAAATGCTACAGTGAAGGGAAGGAGCCAAAAGAAAATACATGCAATATGTAGCACATTGCTATGATATTAATTGTGCACCCACAGTCTATAAGCCATAGAATTATCCCCAAATATGAAAAGGTTGATACAGACCTATAAAATTGTTCAGGGCAAAGTGTAAACTATAATGTAAACTATTGCCATGGTTAGTGGCAATGCTTCAATATGTGTTCATCAATTGTAACAGATGTACCACACTAATGAAAGATGTTGTTAATGGGGGAAAGTGTGGTGGGGGGGTAAAGTATCTGGAAATTCCCTGTATTTTTGATGTAACATTTATGTAATCTAAAGCTTTTTTAAAAAATAAAACAAACAAACAAATAACAAAAGGGTTGATACAGTAAGATAACAAGTAAATGAATTCTAGGAACTACAACCACTCCTCATGGAATCTAAAACCATCTCCCAACATTTCCTTCAATATATTTTTATTCCTATGTCTGCTTCATTGTATTTCATCTCTGGAGATGGGTTTTTCCCCCAGATTTCCTGATTTATTGTCCTCCCTCCTCAAATTTGCCTTACACTTTTGAATCTCATAATACAAATTAAACAGTTTGAAAACAGTGTCCACTTACTATTCAATCAACCAAGACTAGAGAATAGAATCACTTAATAAAACAAGGCCAATTGGGGAATCACTTTGGTGGATCATGTGCGTGGGTGTATTGGGAAAGGGCCTTTAGAAATGTATGAAAAATATGATGGAGAAGGAGATAATGATTAAAAGTATTAACTTTTGTGATTATATGATAAAAATTACAGTGAAATAAATTTCTAAATCACAAAGCATTAAACAAATATTTATATTTTATTATAATCAAATTAGTTTTAGATAAACTTTTATTACATCTCATAACTTTACAGCTTATTAGGAATGATATGTACTATAAAGATAAATGATTTTCATTCATCAAATAATTATTGTGTGCCTCCTGTTTCACCTCACTCTCCTAGGTGACTAGGATAAAGCAGGAAAATATAGACAATAGTCCTGATTTATATTGTGGAGGGGTGAGATGATACTCAGAGAATAAATGAAACTTAGAGGGGGAAAAAGTAGGAAAATGGGAAGAGAGGAAATGATACTTGCAGTTATGTGGAGAAAGAGGGTTCATTTACTACTAAAATCAGATAAAATTATCTAGAATGCACTTGATATATTCCAGGAATAGTATGGGGGCCTGTCTGGTAGGAAACAAATGAATGAGGAGAGAGTGAAGCTGATTTCTAAGAGCTGATGTGAGTCAGGGAACCCATACCCTTATACATCTTTAAAATAGTTTTCTATTTTAGACCACACAAATTAGGATGTCATTGGAGGATTCAAACACAGATATTTTTAAGTTCTGAGAATATTTAAAGATTACTCAGATGTATGGTGATGGGTGTGTGTGTGTAATCTGAAAAACTGATCCACAATAATAAACGTCAAGAACAGAGTGTTTTTTATGAGATATACACATAAAAAATAGCTGGTATATACAAAGTCCTAATTGTAAGTACTATGTAGTATACCAAAATGAATAATACTCCATAAAGTCCCTTAAAGAGTTGTCCACTTCAGAAGGCAATTCATACCAGAAATATAAAGAAGTATTTTCTTTAGTCTCATTGTGGTACAGTAGAGAATAACTCAACTCTAGTCATGCAAAAATTAGAAGAACATAAACACAACAACTCCCCGAAGGATAGGTGCAGAATTTCTAAAAAAATAATTATGGACTCCTTATACAGTCATTGAACAATCAAATGTCACATCATACTATCACATACCCAGTGTCAAATGATTTATACATTAGTCTCACTTACCTCAATAACTGTGCTATTCATAATCTTTCTTCACAATACTTACAGAAAAGATCAATGTCAATGATTCATCTGTATCTTTTAATGACATCTCTTTTTGGCATTCTTCATTTACTTAATGAATTACCCTGAGCCAAAAAGGGACATACAGATAAAAGAAGTTCAGTACCATTTTTATCAGAGAAACCAAAAGGATCATTCCTTATTTTATATTTCTCAAAGCAACATTTGTAGACTCCTGAAGCATAAGGAAGCTATTACTTTTATTCCAGACATGTAAAATCATAGGATTACATTATTCAATTAAAATTCTTGAATGAATGCAAAGAAAATGCTTTAATCAATTGTTGGGTACTATATGAAAAAGGCCTTACTAGCCAGTCCAGGTACTGTGTTAGTACCTAGAGTTTACATGAGAGGAAAAGCAGGAATGAGCTCTATCATAAGAAACTACTCCAAGAATTTTATATCAGGAATGCAGAATAGTGTGGGTCAAATATGACTCCTCCAGAAGCAAGGCAAACTCTAATCTCTGAGAGCTAATATAAAGTTAAGTCGCCATACTTTTTTGAAAGTACTGTTGGGACAAAATCAATGATTAGCTCATTTTATTAGCTTTGGAATTATATGAATAATTAGGCAAACAGAGAGTAGAATTTCAGACAAAATCATCAAGAAGAACCAAGAAGCAATTAAATGTGTTATGCTTCAATATGCTTATGCTAATCCATTTTATTTAAATATAATAAAATGCTATTTGGACATATGTTGTAGACTTACAGCTCTTTGGCTATTGATAAATAAATAATTGTCTATTGCCAAGATCTCTATTAAGGAGTCCTAAAACTAGAGAACAGCAATAAATCTTGAATTGTGCATTTATATTTTTATAAATTTAAATGGTATGCTGTGATGGGAATAGGATTATTTAAAAAGTGGTCCCTATGTGAAAGAGTATTTGTTTCACAATAAATGTTATTTTTCTTTATGAAAGAAGTTGTAGGATTACAGAAAAATCATGCATAAAATACAGAGTTCCTATATACAACTCTGTTACTAACACCTTGCATTAGCGTAGTACATTTGTTACAATTCATGAAGGGACATTTTGATAATTTTAGTATTAACTGTATTCCAGCATTTACAATAGGGTTTACTATTAGCCTTATAATTTTTAAGAATGTTCATTCAAGTAACATGTGTACAACCTAAAATTCCCCCTTTTAACCACATTCACATAAATAATTCAGTGCTGTTAATTACATTCACAGTTTTGTGCTACCATCACCAGTATTCTTTATCAAAAGTTTGTGATCAACCCAAATAAAAACTCAGTAAAATTTAAGCATAACTCCTCATTGCCTAACTGTGGGAGGAGGTGTAGGGGGAGGGGTGAGGGTGGTACAGAGGCTCTGAGCATGCTGCCTGAGAAAACCGAGGCGTGGACACCGTCTTGGTGCCAAATGCCGCAACCAATCAGGAACGGATGCCTTTGCAGCTACCGCAGCCAATCGGCTGCTGACATCTGTAGCAATCTCTCCTTGCCATGTGCTTCAAAATGGCCACTGCAGTTCGGCACCGCCCCCTTTCTAGCATATACCTTATATGGACATAAACCCATCCCAACCAATCAGAATCTGCCCAGTATGCCTTACCCTTCCCCATTTCACTCCACCCCTCTCGCTCTTTATAAATATCAGAGCCCGCCTAATAAAGTTGGACTTGGAAGCCCAGCCTTGTCTCCGGAGTGTGCAATAGTCTCCGTATTCTTTGCTCATCATCCGCTGGTAACCGGGAAGTGTCCATCTCCCCACTCTCGTCTGTGGTTTGAAACACAGACCCCGGCGTTTGGCTCACTGTACTTGGGGACGCCTGAGCCCGGTGGGCCACAACCCCCCTCCCTTCGTCCCCCAACCACCCGATTGCCAAGGGAACTGCCCCGGGGGTGGCGATCGGTGGCAGCGGCAGGCAGCGGTGGTGGTCGGTGGTGGTCGGCGATTGGCAGCAGAGCCTGCGAAGTCACGCCGACAGCTGGTGCCCAAACAGGGACCATCATCGCGAGCAGGGACCCCATCAAGACTGGACAGGGACCAATGGTAATCTCGCCGTGTGCACTTTCAGGTGAGTAAACCCATGTAAATATTTTTCCTCATGAGCAGCCTTCCCTCTTCCGTAAAAACCCCTCAGGCCCAGATTCTCCACGCGCTCTTGGCCAGCCGGCACATTAAGATTTCTGAAAAGGAGCTTGCACAATACTGGTACCTAATTGTCCAATTCAACCCCTGGCTTACTACAGCTTCCTTATGGGATCCCTCAGACATGGGCTAAACTTTTGAACCGTGTACACTCGACTGAAGTGCATGAAGGGGAAAACTTCCCGCTTGGCCTTATCCCAGCCCTTCTTGCCATCTACGCCTGCTTAACAGGTGCCCCGCCTGAGGATCTGGCACCCACTCCCCCTGACCTCGATAAAGAGCTCGGCCAAAGGGAGAAATCTCTCCCATGTTTAGCTGAATCCCCGGGCACCGAGGCCTCTCCTCCATATACTGGTGCAGAGGCTTCTCCTTTATATGCTGCCTTGGCCCATCTTTATTCATGTTTGTCTTGGTTTCACTCAGGTCCCACACCAAACCTTCCCACGGACATGTCCCCTCCCCCCAAGTCACTTGATACATTCAGCAAAGGCAAATTTCTCTTAAAGGATCCCTTCCTCCCAGAAACATCTCTGTGCCTGGAAGAGGTCCCCTTCCCTCTAAAACCTTCCATTAAGAAATCCCTTCCTCCGAAGGGGGAACCCACTGTTTCAGGAGAGGGAGCAGCCACCCCTCTCCCTAAGCAGCCCCCACCCCAGGTATTTCCAGTGAATCAGCACCGCAGTACCAATCGCCCCGATCTCTGGTACCCCCACAACTCTAAGACCATAACCACTCTCCAGAAAGCCATCCAAGAGGACAGCCCCAACAGCCCATATGCCCAAATGCTATTAGACAACATCTCTGTACAAATCAATTGCCCCATTGATTGGCAGAACTTAGCTTGTGCTTTTTTGGCCCCCGGTGACTATATTACTTGGAAGGCTCTTTATTACAATGAGGCCGCGGCCTTAGCCCGCCGCACCAGAGCCTCAAAATCCACCATAATGGCTGGCACACTAAAGGGTGAAGGCATTTACTCCTCCCCCAAAGCACAAGTGGATAATGATGACACCTATTTTGAGCAATGCCGCCTCTGTGCTCAACGAGCCTTTCGCAAAGTAAACCCCAAGGGCATCCCTATCATAATGTCTCAGTTAGTTCAGAAGCCCAACGAGAGCATTGCTGATTTCTACAGCAGAGTCAAGGAAGCCGTAGATCATAAGGTAGCAAACGCAGCCCCTGCACAGGCCCTTATAAACAGCCTGCTGTGGGAAGGCATGAATGGAGAATGCCGCAAGGCTATCGCCCCGCTTTGAAATGGCATCCCTGAAGACTGGATGCTTGCTTGTAGGGACATAGGCTCTGACTCTGCTGCTGTCTTAGCTGCCTCCCTCATGGAGCACCAGGGTAGAACGATTGCCTCTTTAACTGCTTCTCTGACTCAGGCACTAGCCGTCTCCATAAACATGGTCACACGCATGCTTCTCATGTCACCAAAATGGCCACTTTGCGCGAGAGTGCCCAAATAGACCTGCCCCATCTGCCCCCTTCACTCCACCCCCAGTCCAAGCAAGAAACAAGCCTCCCTTCAAGTGCCCCCAGTGCAGAAAGGGCTTCCACTGGAAGCAAGACTGTCGGTCTAATTTAGATATAGATGGTCATCCATTGCCGCCTTTAAACTCCCTATGGGGCACCTCTCACCCCTGCCCCTAAGAGAGGAAAACTGTAGTGTCCAGCCTCTCATACCTCCTTCACACAACACCAGCCCTCCTCCTTTACCTAAATGTAACTGTTCCTGCAAAATGAAAGGGTTCATGCAACAGCCCTGTGGCAGAGGCTGGCAATCCGAACATGCCCTGCCCCATAAACCGCCCAAACAGGTTGGGATATATTGGACAGCCCCTATTACCCAGAGCAAAGTATGGTTGACACTTTCAGTGGAAGGGCAAAAATAAAGGGACAGATAGATACAGGAGCTGATGTCTTGGTCCTTTCTGCCAAGGATGTTAACCCCTCCTGGCCATTAGAAGTGGGCCCTATCATACAGGGAGTGGAGGGCCTGCGAGCCTCCCAACGAACACGTCACCCACTTAACTGGTCTGATTTGGAGGGACTTTCAGGCAAATTTTGACCTCTTGTCCTGCCGCACTTAGATAACACCCTTTGGGGCAGGGACGTTTTCACCCAACACAGAGTAATGTTAACCACTGAAAATCCCCCACAATTGTAAAGGCCCCTGCTCCACCATTAATGACTGTTAAGAAGCCCACCCTGCCAAAGCTCAGGTGGGATACTAGCAGTCCAATTTGGGTGGATCAGTGGCCGTGCCTCGATCCAAGCTCCCACACCTTCTAGAGAAAATTCAGCAACAGCTAACTATGGACCACATAGAACCCTCTACTAGTCCCCATAACTCTCCGATTTTTGTCATACAGAAAAAAGCCTCAAATAAGTGAAGATTACTCCATGACCTTAGAGCCATTAATTCACACTTGGAAAAAATGGGGTCCTTGCAGCCCAGCCTTCTCCACCCTTCTGCCATCTTTCACAATAGCTACATTTTTACAGTCGATTTGAAAGATTGCTTTTTCTCTATTCCCTTACAACCTGAGGATCGGCCATACTTTGCCTTTACTGTTCCATCCATTAATAATTCAGTTCCCACTGAACAGTTTCAGTGGACGGTGCTTCCCCAGGGCATGAAAAACAGCCCCACCTTATGTCAGCTTTTTATCCTCCCTACCATACAGCCGCTAACTGCATACTGTCAGGTGATCCATTACATGGATGATGTTCTGATAGCCCACCCAGACCCTGAACATCGCCATACCTGCTTTAAAGTGCTCCTTTCCAACCTTGACCAACTGGGTCTACAGATTGCTGCTGAGAAAGTTCAGACTCGCTCCCCTTATGAATTTTTAGGATACTACATATCCGACAGAGTCTCTCCTATCTCTCCAATCATTCAGCTTCCAGACACCTGCACCCTAGCGAAACTCTAAGAGATTTGTAGGACCATTAACTGGGTCCGACCTCACCTAAACATGACTACCTTTGAACTTAAGCCACTCTTTGAGTTGTTAGAAGGCGACTCCAACCCAAGGAGCCACCGAACTCTTACTAACTCTTCCCAGACCTGTATAAAGAATTTCAATGAAAAAAAACAGGATTTGCCCCTAAGTCGGTTCGATCCGAATACTCCCTTGATGGCCGTCATCCTGGCCACAAAAGGAGTGCCCACTGGAGTCCTCTTTCAGACAAACCCCCTGTATTGGGTTCACCCTGCCTATAGTCAACTAGGAAAGATTGTTCTACATCTAACCGCAGTTTGCATATTAGGCAGAAAGCTACGGAAAACAACTCTATGCCTCTATGGCGTGGAGTCAGATACCCTAGTGCTCCCCTTTACAGCAGAACAGACCAACCACCTTGCCACAAATGACCTAGACATGCAACTCCTCTTAAAGGGTTTTTCAGGAAAGATTGACAATCATGCTCCCAAACACTGACTCCTCACTGCCCTCGTACAGCTTCCCTGCATCCACCGTCCTTCCGTCTTCCCTTCCTCCACCCTGATTCCTGAAGCACCCCTCGTCTTTACTGATGCAAACAAACAGTTCAGTTGCTTCATTCTCATACAGAAGGGCCACACAGACAAAGTTTGGAGGGAGCAAAACGGTGGTTCTGTCCAATTTGGTGAGCTTTTTGCCATCTATAATGCTCTTTTACACCACCAGAACCTACGACTAAGTATCTTTACTGACAGTGCTTATGCTTCCCAAGCGGTCAGAGTGCTACCACTGGATGTCCTCCACAACAAACACACACCCATGAACGATCTCCTCCGGCACACCCAAGACATCCTTGAAAATTGGAGACTTCCCTGGTACTTACAGCACTTACGCTCTCACACCAACCTTCCCAGTCCCCTGACCCGAGGGAACGAGCAAGCTGACAAAGCTCTAATTCTCGTCATCTCGCTGGTCGATCAAGCAAGGTTACTTCACTCACGTTTTCATATGTCAGCCCACTCTCTTCACACACTATTTCTGAGCCTGTCGCATCAACAATGCAAACACCTGGTAAGAGCCTGCAGTTCCTACAGCCCATTTCTGCCTCTCGGTCCCCTGCAACCGCAGGGTGTAAACCCTAGTGGACTACGGCCCAATTCCCTTTGGCAAATGGATGTCACCCACGTGCCCGAGTTTGGCAGAGTGAAGTATGTACATGTTGTTATTGATACTTATTCCCAGTATATTTTAGCAAGTGCAGCCACAGGAGAAAAAACCAGACACGCCATATCTACCCTCCTGCAAGCCATAGTTTCAATGGGCGTGCCATGGAAAATAAAAACAGATAATGGGCCCTGCTATGTGTCCTCTGCCTTCCAAAAGTTTTGCCTAGAATGGAAAATCATTCATGTCACAGGCATTCCCTATAACCCACAAAGTCAGGCCATCGTGGAGCACTCCAATGCGACACTTAAACAAATGATCAAAAAACTCACTGCAGGATGAAAAGCCACAGATATAACCCCCAAGGAAATACTCAATGAGGTGCTCATCACTTTGAATTTCCTCTCTTTCAACAAGCAGGTGTCTCCCCGGCCTCCCGGCATTGGGGAGGCCTCAGCGGCAGTCCCATGCCACTACCATTAGTACGGCGGAAAGACCAGCTCACCAACACATGGCATGGACCCCATCCCCTCCTCACCCAAGGAAGAGGTTTTGCTTGTGTCTTTCCAGAAAATTCAGAACACCCTATCTGGCTACCTAGTAGGTGTGTTCGGCCAGCATCTTCTTCGGAATCTACAACTCCGCCCTTATCTAACAATGTTGAGGTTGACTCCCCTCCTCCTGCTCCTGTGCAAATCCTCTCATGCCCACAACCGACCAATGAAAGTAACGTCTATGCCTGGACATTCTCCGTGCGAGAGATCATTTCCATCAAATCTCAAACTGTAAGTAAGCCTATTGGCACTGCCTCTTGTCCTACTACGGGATGTAGCACACCCATTACCATCCACATCACTCCCGCTGGCACGTCTGGTTACTCTCACCCCTATATGTGCTTCCCCCATGTACAGAAAGATAGCTACTTTACCAATAATGGATACGCTTCCTCATATGGAGGCTGCCCATACTGGTCCTACTATATTGATCACGCAAGCGGCTTCGGCAACCCACCTATCCCGTCCCACCTAAGAGTGTTCTTTCACAACAGCACTGGCTATTTCCTCCACATCCAAGACCCCTGGGATCAAAGGTGGCCAAACAGAGTTAGGGCTTCACTGTACTCCACCTGGTCCACCCCATCGAGCTTCATTGAAATCGCTCGGCAATACGTGCTCCACAGCCCCTCTCCAGCTGCCATGCCCATCAAAAAAACTGAGGAAACAGTTATAAAGCAGAGACACAGCTTGCCCTAGCCCTTTCACCCTATCAGCCCCTTACCTGGGTCCAAATCCTTACCAATACCCTAAACCTCCTCAACACCTTGGATATTGCCCCCAACACTAGCTCTTGCTTCTTATGCACCTCCCTTGGCTGCCCCCTCATGGCCACCGTACCCGTCCATGGCGGTCCCCTAAATACCACAAATAGCACAGCCTGCAACAGCCTGTCTATTCTCAACATTACCCTTTTTAATTCATCTCTAGAAAACATAATGTGCTACATTACTTCTAACCCTGCCCCCAGTCCTAGTACCTACTCATGCTTTAATAACGTCTCGGTAACTTCCACCCTGTTCGACCCCCGAGGCTTCCGCTTTTGGTGCGATTTTTCCCTGACCCCCTGCGTTAATACATCTTCCCCCTGTCCTTGCTTGTCAGTCTCTCTAGTCCCCCAGTTAACCCTTTACACCAAATACAAAGTAAGCTCTCTTATGACAACAACTCGCCAGAAAAGAGAGCAACATTTCTCCCCCTCTTTATAGGCATCAGCCTTACTACCTCAGTCATAGCCACTTCAATGGCTGGTGGCACCCTGGGACACACTGTAGTCACAGCCAAAGGTTTCCATAACACATTGCAAGTCACCATTGATTCCACTGCCCAATCCCTGGAGTCTCTCCAAAGGCAACTTACATCAATTGCACAAGTGGCTCTCCAAAACTGCCGTGCTCTAGACCTCCTAACAGCAGAAAAATGTGGAAGTTGTCTTTTATTACAGGAAGAATGCTGTTATTATATCAATGAGTATGGGGTAGTAGAGCAAAATGTCCAGACCTTGTTCAATCTCCGTAATGATTTAGCCAACAAGTATGGGACACAACAATCACTCTTTTCTTGGTTCAATTCCCCGTTCTCAGCTTGGCTGGCCCCCATTATCACCCCCTTTTAACCTTCCTTTTTTCCCTTCTCATAGCTCCCTGTGTTGTCAAATTTATCCAAAAGCAAATTCTGAGTATATCACTTCTAACTTACTGCCAACTTCAGTTTCCACAGTACCAGCGGCTGCCATTGCAGCCCCCAGAGCTCCAGCAATTAAGACGGCTGATCAGAAACACTGAGCTGTGAACCCTCCTATTCCTCTTCTTCCCAACGGGCACCACCCAGTTGTTCCCCCCAACCCTCTCCCTTGTTTATATTCGCCCCCTCCTCTCTTCCATTTACACTTGACATCTCCCTCTACCAAGCTAAAAAGAACAGACCAACGAACAGTCTCTGGCAAGTGCGCATTATATTTAAAGGCTCCATTAAAAATACCCCCTCACGCACAAAGGTCTGGCCGGCAGTCAATGATGGGTAAGACCCCTAAAGAGGGGGCAACCTAAGACAGACGCGGCCTTTGCAACCCCCCAGAAAGACCTGGCTGGCAGTCAATGATGGGTAAGACCACCAGAGGGGGCAACCTAAGACAGGTGCAGTCAAGGAAACCCCAACACCTACCACTTCCACCCTTTATTATATAATAAAAGAGGGGGAGATCTGGGAGGAGGTGTAGGGGGAGGGGTGAGGGCGGTACGGAGGCTATGAGCGTGCTGCCTGAGAAAACCGAGGCGTGGACACTGTCTTGGCGCCGAAAGCCACAACCAATCAGGAACAGACGCCTTTGCAGCTACCGCAGCCAATTGGCTGCTGACACCTATAGCAGTCTCTCCTTGCATGTACTTCAAGATGGCCACTGCAGTTTGGCACCACCCCCTTTCTAGCATATACCATATATGGACATAAACCCATCCCAACCAATCAGAATCTGTCCAATATGCCTTACCCTTCCCCCATTTCACTCCACCCCTCCCGCTCTTTATAAATATCAGAGCCCACCTAATAAAGTTGGACTTGGAAGCCCAGCCTTGTCTCCAGAGTGTGCGATAGTCTCTGTATTCGTTGCTCATCGTCTGCTGGTAACCGGGAAGTGCCCGTCTCCCCACTCTCGTCTGTGGTTCGAAACGCAGACCCCGGCCTTTTTTGGCTCGCTGTGCTCGGGGACGCCTGAGCCCGGTGGGCCACAACCACCTTCCCTTCGTCCCCTGACCGCCCGATCACCAAGGGAACTGCCCCAGGGGTGGTGATCAGTGGCAACGGCAGGCAGCAGCGGTGGTCGGCGATCAGCAGCAGAGCCTGCGACATCACACCGACACCTACCCCATCCTATATTCTAAATTCTGACTTTGTGAGCTTGCTTATTCTAATTTATTCATATCATTGAGGTCACAGTAAATGTTATTTTGGCCATCTACTTATTCATTTATTATAACAATATTTTAAAAAACCTTCTGGTCCATTTTCTGAATTAAACTTTTTCTTGACAATGATTTTAGTGTCAGAAATTTCCCTTTCTTGTCCTTTTTGTCTTTTATCAGAAAAGGAAAGAAGATGCTGCCTGTGTGTGTGTGTGTGTGTGTGTGTGTGTGTGTGTGGTGCATGTGTGTGTGGGTTTGATAATATCAACCAAACCCTTAAGTAGGTACTTTAGGAGAAAATGCCAAAGTACCTACTTTTCTTTCTTACAGATAAGCATGTGTGTTCTAAAGAAAGATTTATTGTGTGGTGACTACTTGTTTAACCTTGTGCAAGTTTCCTGAACTACCTTGTCTGAGTTTCCCGAATATAAAACGTGTAGTTAGGACTACATAATATCTGTAGGCCTTTCAAACTTCATATTTAGATTATGCTAGAATCCAGACTCTCTTTTATAATATTGAGGAAAGGAAAAAAATCTCAAACATCATATTTTCATATGTTATATAAAATGAACTAAATATTTTAAGAATAATTAGGTGCTTAATTTTAAATATGCATCAGAAGAAATAGCTTTTGTTTAAATGTTAGCAACAGAATTTTTTATCCATGGCCTGTGATAATATATAAACAAAAGAGAGATGTCAATATTTATTTTTATTAACTTGTTATTTTAATGACAGGCAAAGGGCAAATTAGAGTGGATTGCTAAAAGAACATATACTGTTCTATTTAAAGTTATTCATCATCATGGACATGTAAATAATTTAATGATTCTGTTTTTACATGTTTATGTTCAATAGATCTAAAGGAAAAATATATCTGTCACCAATGAAAAACCACATAACACCCGGGGAATTCACTGTTCTAGGGCTATCAGCCCATATTTCAGGTTGTGATTTTTCTCTTTTTAATGATCACATATATACTAAATATCACCAGAAATTTAAACATCATCACTCTCACTTTGGTGGACTCCCATCTACAGATACCTATGTATTTCTTCCTTAGGAATTTCTCTGTATTAGAAATATCATTTACAACTGTCTGTATCCCTAGATTCCTCAGCACAATTATCACCAGAGACAAAACTATTTCATACAACAAATGTATAGCTCAGTTGTTTTTCTTCA
>JAQZBX010069204.1:0-15618 GCA_029593785.1 Cabassous unicinctus | reverse complement strand
ATGCCATACTATTAACTTTTCTAACAAGGATATTCAAATCTCAAACTCATTAACGCTCATTAGACACAATTACACACACCAAGCACCTCATTATTATAAATGAAAAGCAACTCCCAAGATACATTTTTAAGTGTGTAGCTAGAATAAGTCATACAATACCATTAAAAGTATTTTTTCTAATAGTATTCCCCAAAGCTTTAAAGATGTGCCTATTATACTCAGGATATTGACATGCTAAATTTCTAATAGAATTATAACGTAAAAAGGAAAGAAATAATGGTAGGACCATTTATTTTTATACCACTCTTTCAGATAAAAAAAAAAAGAACAGACCCAGACTACATTTGATACATATAATAATCAATTATAGAGAGGAATTTAAAGAAATTCCTTTGTAGGCTGCTGTTTCTGGGTGAAGACTCAGACTTCTCCCTACTATATTCCACTTTCATCCACACTACCCCAAATGCCATCCACGTGACCCAAAACCCCACCTCCGAATAATACCACTGTTGAACCCACAGCCATTCTCAGGGCAGTCAGGGCCTCATGCTCAAAAAAGGCCTCCCACGGAAGCTTCCAACATGGTCACTGTATTTTGTGTTTATGTTAAATGTGATTTTTAAATGAAAACATTTAAAAGCTTACTATATCTTTAATATTAAAAGAAAATATACCTATCAGAAGACTAGTAAGCATTTGGAAACTGACATTTCTAAAAACGGAGAAGGAAAACAAATCACAAACAAAGTCTCTGACATTTAACCATGGCACAAATTGAGGTCCAAATGATACTACTAGATATACAAATATTTAAGAGTAAAGGAACGTGGCATTTACTGTTGGGGGTGACAGTTGATCAAAAGGGGAGTTATTATATAAAAGCTACCATAAACCCTGTTTGGTCAACTCAAGATGCTACCACGCCTCTATGAAAGCATTACTGACCTCTGGGCAGGCACTGATCCTTCTCTGAATCTCCACAGGATTTGTATTTCTTGGATTCACATGCTCACTCAGCCATTCATTCAAGAGATGAACTAAGTGTATACTACGTGCCAGGCCCTCTGCTAGGCTCCGGGATACAAAGGGAGCAAAAGCAGTCTCTGCTCTCCCAGGAGCTTGGGGTTCTATTGGGAGACTCAAAAAATTAATCTAATGATCACCTCACAAATGTGAAACTGCAGCTCTGGGCCCTGTATCAGAGATGCTCACCTCATCTTCTCTGTACATTCCCTGGAGGCAGGACCAGTGTGTGACTGAGTACCTAGGGACCACTGGCCTTGTAAAATCCCAGAGCAGAGTTCGAGCAAGGTGTAGCCATCTAGCACAATGACAGAAATCCACAAACCTCCTCACCGCCAGCACTACACGACCAAGAACCTTCAGACTTAACAAAACTTAAGAGTAGTGTTAAATATGGCAAAGCTTCGTTTATCCAGCATTGCTGAGAAGGAGGGTTTCTACATAAATTGATTTTCCACACTATTGATGTTTACCTCTTTAAATGTTAAAATCTCTTGTTGTCTTTCACCATTTTTACATCTTCTTTTCTTTCTGAGAGCTTGATAGCACCATTGGATGGTACTTGTGTCCAAATATACCAGGCTTGGCTCTTCTCCCTCGCCCTGCAGCCATTTCTGCTCTCAGGTTTTTGACTCTTTAAAGCCCCGCCCCCCCCCATACATACTTCCTGTGCCTCACCACACCCCTTCTGTTGGAGCTACATTAGTAACCCATGATCTATGAAATAAAAGACCAAGTTTTATGGTGGGCTCTTTCCAAGACTCACCTGTCAATTTTGCATGGAGACACAAGATGGTATTTTCCCATTGAGCACAAAATTGTTCTACAAATAGGTTCCATGTATAGTATACTTTGTTAACTTGCAAGATTCAATTAGTTCAAAAACATGAGCCCCTAATCATTTTCAAAAATTCAATAACCACTGCTTAGATTTCTACTGAGAAAGTAGAGGGAGAACTGACTCCTACCCACAGGGTGTGACTGCGTCTAGCCACTGCAGCAGGGACCGTGCACGCCAGCATATGCAAAGCGAAGGCCCATACACAGAGAGAATCCTTCCAGAACACTAAGGCATACCTAAATCTGAGTCCCAGGATTCCCAACACAGAAACTGCAAATCAGAAACACACGGCCCTCAAACAGGATGTGTCCCTCAGAAGCCAAATGATTCAGGATGCTGTGTTACCCAGAAGAGCAAGAAAAAAGCTATGTTGATGAAATACATCGCTAAATACATATAAGGGGTACACAAAGCCCACCAGCTCCCTGGCTCCCTCCTTACAGCCGTTTATGTCCCATTGCCTCCTCCACCCTCTACCCCCAACCCAGTGTGTCCAAAGAGGTGTGGGAAAATCTCTAAAGAGCTCTCAAGTGAAGCAAGAGGCCTGTTCAGCAAACACTTCCTGAGTACCTAAAGAGGTTCCTGTCTCTATACGTAAAGTGGGTAGTTTGGGGCTTAACATAATGAAGGCATTTTCAAGAATCAAAGTGCCTAGAAATGAAACCCATAGCTGGGTTAGGTAATGCTCACCACACCAATGGAAGCATTCAAGTGACAGGCGGGAGGACTGCTGATTTTGACCACTGTCTAAGGGACTCAAGGCAGCCATGGGCAGTGAGGGTTTAGGTTTGGCACTGAGGCTGACACAGCAGTATTTGTTTTTACCATCCTTGGGGATTCTGAGTTCGGAAATCCATGGTCTCCCCCAGAGATCTTCACAACCTTAAGGGCAGCTAGAGCAATGTTTCTCAGATTTTAGTGAGCATATATATCACCTGGGAATTCTGTAAAATGCAGATTCTAATTCAAGAAGTCTGCGATGGGGCCTGAATTTCTACATTTCTAACACACAATGCAGAAGCACCCACTCAGCTGGACTGAAGACCACACTTTGAGTAAAAGAACCTCCCCAAAGAGGCCACATGAGTTCCAAGAGCGAGGGCTGGGTAAAAAGGCCTACAGAGCCTCAGTCCTCTGTCTGCCACCCGGTGCACTGGAATTGATTTGAGCACAGATGCCAGGACCAACAACATTACTTATATACCTTGAAAAGTCCCAATTATTCAATAAAAACTGAGTATGTCTATAAGAGTTGGATAGCTTGAGTGTAGTAATTTATAGAATCTCCAGAAAACAATTCAAAGAAAAATCAAACAAAATTTCAGGCCAAAAAGGTTAAGTGGGGTGGGGTTTCATTTCAGGGAACATAAGATTAGCCTCACAGGTGATCTGGCAGGTTCTCCCAACAGAATCACTGATTAAAAGCCAGAAAGTGGAATGTGAGTTGACCAAGAAGTGTGAATCAGGTGAAATTAGCATTTGTGGGAAACACTGCTCAGAAAGCACAGCCCCTGCAGTCACTGGGCGTACTCTCCACAGAGCAGGCAGAGGGGGTCTCAGCAGACTGTGCCCTCATCCTTACGACCTCACTATAAACAGTCCGCATCTCCCCATCTGAACCGCCTCATTGCACAGAAGTTCTGAGTGCACTAGGATCAGCGGTCCTGATGCTGTTCCTGCTGTCTAGAATGTTCTCCCATTGTTATTTAAAGTGGTCTCCATCAGGCCCCACCCTCCTCTATGAAACAGTCTCAGCACACTATGATCTCTCCCTCCATGACTGCCGACTGTCCTGACTTTTCTCCATCTCATTCCTTTCCATGCTATGTTATCACTACATTGTTACATGTGTATCTGTCTCTGCAACCTGACTTTAAGCTATGGGAGAGTGGATCCACAATTTCCTCCTGGGGGCCCTAGTGCCTAACCCAATGTTCATACCTGATAAGCACAATTTGCTTTAGGACAGGAGAAACAATGACAAAAATTTACAGAAAAGATTTTGCTGAAACTTACTCATCATATCGTTTAACTCTATACTCACAAAACCATAATGCTAGAGCCAAACAGTACCCTTAAAGCTAAAATTTAATTTAAGAAAGACTTTAATTTTTAAAAAATACGTGCTTTTGTTTCTTTCATGAAAACTACCAAAGCCTTGAACAAAGAAAATCTAAATGTTCTCTATGACTTTACATTATAAAATCACCCTGGTAACTAAAACCTTACATTATGACTAGTAGAAAAACTGTGGTTTACCACTTGAGAGACTATGCACCAAAAGGATTCTCACGGCATTAAGGGAGCTATAAGGATGTCTAAAAAAACCACATATGAACATATGTTTCTTTCTTAAATAAAAACCACATAAGCATTTCTTAAAAGAAAAAAGAGAGAAATCACAAAAGTTTACAATTATCATGGCAGTGCACACGAAAAAACGAAAGATACCAGAAAAGGCACACCTGCAAATTAAAAGTTAAGAACAAAGTCTCCTAACACATTACTACTTAACAGTTCGTGGAATTGATATTGAACAACTCTAAACTCTCCAAGAAATATTTTAGCACTTAAAGAGCCTATTACAGAAATATGTTCTAAAACACAAAAAAATCATAACCACAATATAATAGTTTTGCTTTGTTTTGTTTTTTCAAAGTTTTACACTAACATGGAGGAAAAACAAATTGTGTTCCACCTGAATATTGTTCCAAATATCTGGTTCTAGAAGACCCAGGTTCCTAGATCTTCACTTTACCTAAGAGATGTCCTGGAAAATTGTGCATTAATTCAAATTTTGGCCAAAGAATAATTTAACTGATGGAGGAAACTGACTTTTAAAAGAAATTTATGACTCCTCTTGTAGGGAGGGAAGGTAGTAAGCCCCGTATTCCAGAATTTTTCCCCCATGTGATACGGATAGTCTGCTTTAAAGTGAAACAGGCCTGTCCAGTACTGATTCACTGGGCACCCCTTTCAGGAGGGAGGTGAGCTAAACCTGTAAGAGGAAAACCATAAGGGCCATCACTGGCACACCGCTGCACAGCCCTCCTAGGAACAAAGTGATTCTCAATCTTTTCCTGGGCCACTGTGAAACAACCAGAAAGAAAAGCAGCACATTTTCCCCAGGCAGCCATGGGGTCTTGAGGAAGATGATCAAGAAGAATGACAGTAACGAACACTTAAAACAACAAATAGGCTGGGGTGGAAAGATGACACAGACCAGATGGAGGAAGACCTGTGCTATGCTGGGATACTCGCGAAGGAAGCAACTCCCACGAGAGGGGAAAATGCATTTGAAGGGTGCTTTCTACCTGTCCCATCGGAAGGACACAACCAAAGACCACTGTTTCACCTCTGAAATGACAGGAAAAGGACTTAAATGGAAAGAGATGTCTATCCTTCTTGCTGCTTCCAATTAAGTCCTGATGCCTACAATGGCAGGTAGCCCAGGGGAGCTACCACGTGGGCCTCCTGACTCACAGGGATCACTGCCTACACCATCTCACTCGGGACTGCACAGCTGATCTGAAAGACGACAAAATGCTGGGAATGATCAGGATGTGCTCAGTCCTGGGAAGAGACACTCGATCTGAAAGCTGAATAAATGGTTAGCTAGGGAACTGCATCTCCAGAGAGGACGGAAAAACATCACCAAGGTCTATGTGTGGGATTTTATACTGCCCCAGCCTGACTGACTCTTGTACAATGCAGGGCTTTAAAAACAGAATTTAGGATAAACAGTTTTTAATTCCAAAAGAAGCATCTCTACATTTTCCCCATGAAATTGCTGCTATCATAATGATACAGCATTCAAACCCTCAGATACAACGTATGTACAAAGAAATATGAAGAAACTTTGTGTTGGTTCTTTGCTTAGTCAAAGTGACTTTCCCCCTTTTGCTGTTCCTTTTCTATTTAACTCAAGTGCATGTATATGGGGGAAGCAGGAAGTGGAGAGGCAATGAATGAAAACTACCACGTCCATTTATGTACACACTGAAAATAAGTCTACTCTCCAAGATTTATCCTGCATGTCACTGCATGCATCTACCTTACATATATTTGTTGGTCACTCACTATACTGTGGTTAGTAATTTCTGTCCTGCTTCCTACCTACTCCTCTGTATTCTCTTCAGAAACAGTTTATGTTCTCATCTCCAAGCTTCTCTACCCCCAATGCTCACTTACTTTGTTGGTTTCGCTTGTCACTGGCATTTTTCAAAGGGAGGCAAACAGGACAGTCATGTCGTGTGCAGTTCTTCCAATGAGAGATGATTTGTCGTGAAGATGCACAATGGGCAACTATGACCAGAAAAACAACGAGATGTTATTTTTCTATTCAAATCGTCACACTTTCAATTATACCTAAATTATAATGCCAGATTCCATAAGAAAATGGTAACAAGTGTAACCATAACACAGTATAGGCAGTCCTCAACTTACAAACAGGCTGTTTTCCAAAAAGTTTGTAAGTCAACTGTTGAGAATTCCAAACAAAAACTTCCCATAGAAGCAATGTTATGAATGATGGGTGGTTAAGGCTTACCCACAAAACAAACAAAACAAAACAAAACAAAACAAAACAAAAAGTACTGAACCTGAAATACTGAACTGCAATGAAAGAACAAATAAGAGTTCTGTAATGTCACTATTTAAAACAAAAATTTTAAATTATATTTAAAGATGAAAACCATCTAGGGACTATAGTTAAAGAGAGAGCTACAGAAGCAAATGAGAAGTCTATGGAGATTCCGATAGGGACCCGGAGCACTTGTGAAAGTACTTTAGAGGGTAACTGAATCTGGTTATTCTCAGTCTTTACCTTCATTCCAACAGTAAGGTGTTGCACTGTCTTTCTAAAGGTCTAGCAGTCCCTTCCTCTGCTCCTTCACCATGATCAGGGTTACTCTGGAGACCCACAAATGTCAGAGGGAAAGAGGGAGAACAAGGAGAGATCATGCCAAGGTTTATGAGCACAAGCAAGAAAAGAAGGAAAGAGGACAAAGATCAAAGAAAAGTACAGTTATTAATGAGAAGTACTTCCTTCAGCAGAACTGAGGTGGCTGCCCTAAGAGAGAGGGGGGTACCGGACAATGCCTGACTCACAGCCTCCTCGGGGCAAAGGAAGGAGGCTGCAGGGATGACTCGCTGCACCACTGAGATCCCCGGGCCACTGCTAAGCTGACTGACAGTCCAACCTTGCTGTTATCTGAATGAGCCTCAAGACCAAAGGGTAGAGGAACACAAGGCAATGGGCCCCCAGCTGCCTGAATACATGAAATGGCTGCAAGACGGATGCTATGTGTGTGCGTGGGTTCTTCGTTGCTCAAAAGTAAGCCATGACCTAGACATTTAGGATAAAGACTGTTCAAGAAGTGACAAAAGTCGTTTATGATACAAGAAGAAGAAAGAAAAGAATAAATGCTGGGCACAGCCTTATCCAGTATAAGCTCACAAAATACTGTAAAACCAGATTGCCTTCCCCTCAGCAGGTAAGCAATCCAGTGGCACTTGACTGATGAGTATGCGGGGACACAAGAGCAATATATTCCAGGATACACCAAAAAAAAGTTAGCACTTAGGCTGCTTGCTGGTATCATGTTAATATGAGATCTGCTGAAGACTAATAAAGATAAATGTCATTCTAACCTTCTGCCATGAGGATTTCAGAAAACTGCACTTACCTTGACAGGCTTTCCCAGCCTGACAATGCGTCATGTGATTCAAAACATTTTTCATGGTTCGACAATGTGGGAGAGAGCAGGCCCGAACCTCTCCATTTGCTTGTTCTCGTCTTTGACATTTATGAGCATGAAGCAGTAGAACCAGCTGCTGCTGTATCAGTTTGCGTTTTTCAGGATCTGCAGTGGGGCCTGTTGCAATTGCTTGTGTTGGTACAATTCCCACTGGTGTTTGCATCTGAGACTAAAATTTAAAAAAATAATTAAAATACTTAAGCTTTTATAGTCCAAATTCATGTTCATTTATTATTTTTCAAACTAATGATTAAAGGTGATGGATAATATTAATTGTTCTATAATGTGGCACAGAGAGAAGAAGGTTGGTGCACTTCTCATTAAGTTATCAGTGACTTTAAGGAAGATCCAGAGGCACAAAAATAAACCTTAACTCAGGAGCAAGGCCGGCTAAAGTTCACTTGCATATGATTATCACCTAAACAAGAAAATGACACTTACACTTAACTACAGTAATCAAAACCCAACTCACTGTACAAATGTACTGTAACAGGAAAAGGTGAGGATAACATCAGGTTCAACCACATGAAACTGCTGTTTTTATAGGTTCCAGATGGCCAAACACTGGCAGTTTCATATGGTTCAACCTAATTAAAAAGATTACCAAGGCCTGATCAATTGCAATGCAGATGCAGCAAAAAGATTTGGAACCACCCTTTGGATTCCAGTATCACATGACCAGGACACTACTTGCAGCTTGATGTTACGGCGTCATTGCCTCTCCTAAAAGTATAGCACAACACTTATCCTTCACACTACCATCCAGCACAAATGCTTTTCTGCCTATTGGCAAGCTTTGGCTGCCATTAAAAATTTCTACTCAATGTCTGACAAAAATAATCTTTTTTTCAGAATATATTTGATGAGCTGCTAAAGGTGTAGAAACAGAGTTTTGGTATCCTTTCCTTTGTCTGAAATAACAAGCCCCATCAAGCGTGTCTCTAAGCTGCAGAGAAAATGGAAAAGGTAACCAATGGAGTCTTCTTATTCTTTACAAGCCACCACCATTCTTCAGACAAAATAAGGTATGTACAGTGCTCCAAGTAAGCAATAAAGCCACCCCTAGTTCAGGGATTTCTAACCTTCCAAAAACCTGATACTAATACTCCCAGCTTGATTTCACAACATCCATTACCTCCCCTAAAAGCATATCCCACTCTGACTTTCCTAAAATTTACGAAAACTATATATTTGCATTTAGGAAGAAAAAAATATATAAATATTTCTTAGTGAATCGAAGCTCAATTTTAAAAAGTTACTCGGTTTTCTGTTTTATCTTTTTGAGAACTCACAAAATAAATGTATGGAAAGTTGTGTGGCTTCACTGAGGAGCACAACTCCCAGAAGCTGCACCAGGCATGAAGCAAATCAAAGCCCCAGCTGCGAGGTGGAAAAGCCTGACTGGGAAGTCCTTTAATACTAAGAGAAAATAGTATTTTTCCTTAAGTTTATTTTTTTCCTGATTATAAAAATATATGCATACTACATATATCCTGAAAAGCAATAGGACTCTCGATATTAACCCTTGAAGTACCAAAACCCAGGAGTACATCATTAAAGTACTGATATTTTTTCTTCTAGTTTTTCTCTACGCACATGCATATGTATGAACCATAACCTATAGTCTTGTATGTAATTTTTCTTGGCTTGGCCTTTACCCCTTGGTCCCACCCCTACCATCGAGTTGTCTCACACAGTCTGATTTCTTAATGGCTGTGTGGCATGTCACTGTGTAGTTCGCTGTACAGTCATTCAACCAACCTCCCATTTTTTAAGGCATTTAACTTCTTCCCATTTGTGTGAGTGTGTGGCAATTTTAAATAGTTTCAATAAGCAAACAGCCTTATTGTAAAATGTTCTTATTGTTTGGTAGCTGCATTCTGGTCAAAAGATAGGACCATCCTTAAAGCTCCTGAAGACTGCTGCCAATTTATTTTCCAGAAAGGCTGTGGCACTTCACATTGACACAATTTTTGGGAGACTCTGCTTTGACTACACCCTTACCACCTTTCAGTATCAATGATAATAATTTCCTCCTAGACCACCTATGGTTTAGAAGGCCCACCCTGAATTAAATAGGATGGAGACATGAAAGAAAGTAAGAAAAGTAAGATGACAATTGTTTAGGTCCCTTTCTTTTATACTTAAGAAAATTTCAAGTGTAAGAAAAGTAGAGAGGAAAGTATACCATGACTCCATCTAACAAAATTAACCATAATTCTTTAGTATCAGTTAACACTTAGCCCATATTCAAATCTCCCTAGTTGTCCAAAAACTGCCTTTTATAGCTGGTTTGCACAAATCAGGACCCAACTGAGGGCCACACATTTGGAGGTTGTTTGTAAGGTTCTTCACCTACTGCTAACTCCACTCCCCTTTTATTTTTCATGATACTGGGTAGGAGAGACCAGGCCAGTTGTCTTAGCATGCTATGTACAAAAAAATGAATCATATAAAAATTAGGTGAGAAGTCTAACCTTACAATTAAATTATAAGTTTTGTGTGGTTTTTTTTTTTCAGCTAGCAAATTAACACTTTTTTTACTCATTTAGGGTATGCTTTTAATAATAGCATCTTTTTTTTTAAGGCGGTACCAAGGATTGAAACCGGGACCTCGTACATGCGAAGCACGCGCTCAACCACTGAGCTACACCCACCTCCTAATAATAGCACCCCTTGAACCAAACCTGACCCTATGCTGAGAGCCCAATATGTAGAAACAGTGTGGCTGCAAACTATACAGGACATTTGAAACTTGGTCTATTATTTGTCTACCTGTGGATGGAGGACAAAAGTACAGTCTAATGAGCGCTATCCCTGGTTTACATGTGTCTCAAAAGCAAACTGGAGGATGAAGCTCAATCAAAAATGAAATGTCACAAAAGACATATCCTATATCCCTGTGCTTGGCCCTCCCCATAATAACTTAGTATACTTGTAGAAGATACTAAAGTTTGCAAAGTGCTGACAAATAGAGGATCTCATTTAATTTCCTTCTTTCCCAGGTTGGCATTCAATGAGATAGGAAGGCTATATGTCATCTAAGCTAGAGGCATCCTTTAGACTCTATCAACTTCCCTGCCAAGTTCCTATTACCCAGTCTGGTCCCAAGAAGAGAAGAAAAGTACTTAGATACAAACATCCCTTTAAATGTACAGAAAAAACTAATGCTGTAAATCTCCCCAAAATTATTCTACAAATTTTACAGAATTACAGTGGAAATCCCAAATTTGAGATTTTGTTTATTTTTGCAATAGTCAAGAAAAATCTGAAAAACAGGAAGAATAAAGGAGAAATCTATCTTGCCAGATATCAAAATATACTATAAAGCTATAGATTTCTTTACATAAGTCCAGAAAGAAACATGTACCTACGAAATTAGTGCATGATAAAAGTGGTGTTTCAAATTGGAGCACGGTGGTGGCAGTCTTTGATCCCAACCTCACCTTAAATACAAACATAAACTCTCAGATAGATAAAAGTAGATTAAAATACCAGAAAAAAAAAAAACAAAGAAACCATTTTTAGAATTGGGGGATGAGAAAGCTTAACATAAATACATAAGAATAAAGTTTAGAAGTTAAAAATGGAGGGGGAGAAATGGTTGGTACTATTATTATATAGAGTTCCTAGAAAAAAGGGGATAATACTCTGCTAGTAAGCGGGCAAAGGAAATGTACAAACACCACACCAAAGAAATACAAATGAACAAACATAAAAATATTCTACATCGTGGTGCCAACACAATTCAATGGGGGAAGAAATGGTCTTTTCAACTAATAGTTCTGGGACAACTGGATATCCAGATGCTAAAGAATGAAGGTGGGAGTCCTCTTCACAAACTGAAAATGGATCAGAGTCTTAAATGTAAGAGCATAAACTATAAAACTCTGAGAAGACATCACAGGAATAAACTTCATACCCTGGACTAGGCAATAGTTTCTCAGACAAGACACCAAAAGCCTAAGCAACAGAATGATAAATAGATAAACTGGACTTCTTCAAAATGCTAAACTGTGCTCTGAAGGACACCCTCAACAAAGTGAAAGACAACCCACAGAATAGGTGACGAGGGACTTTGTATCCAGAATACATAAAGACCTCTTACAAGCCAACTATAAAAAGACAAAGAACTCAATTTAAAAATGGGCAAAAGAAATGAAGAGACATTTTTCCAAAGAAGACAGACGAATGGACAACATGCACATGAAAAGATGATGTTTAACATCTTTAGTTATCAGGGAAATGCAAATCAAAAGCATAATGAGATGCCATTTCACACTCACTAGGATGGCTATAACTTTTTAAAAAAAGAAAATAAAGTGTGGTGAAGATGTGGAGAAACTGGAACGCTCATACATTGCTGGTGAGAATGTAAAGCAGTGCAGCTGCTGTGGAAAACAGTTCTGGTAGTTCCTTAAAAAGTCAAGAATTTTTAGTATCAATAAAACTGGTTTGTTAAAAAAAATTAAAGTTAAACACAGAGTCACCATAAGATCCAGCAATTTCTCTTCTTGTTATATACCCAAAAGAACTGAAAGCAGGAACTCAGGTGGATAGTTGTATATCAATATTCATAGCAGCATTATTCATAATAACCCAAAAGTGGAAACAACCCACATGTACATCAACAGATGAAAGGGTAAGCAAAATGTGGTATATACAAAAATGGAATATTACTCAACCTTAAAAAGCAATGAAGTGCTGATACATGCTACTGCATGGATGAACCTTGAAGACATCATAATGAGTAAAGTAACTTAGACACAAAGGGACAGATATTATATGATTTCCACTTCCATCAAATGGCTTGCGAGAGACAGAAAGTAGAGTACAGGTTACCAGGTGCAAGGCAGGGGTGGGGGAGAACAGGAAGCAAATGCATTATAGGTGTAGGGTTTTTGTCTAGGGTAATGGGAAAGTTCTGGTATTGCATGGCGGTGAGGGTAGCACAACACTGTGACTGTGCTTAATCCCACAGATAGCATGCTTGGGAGTGGCTGAGATGGGAAAGTATATGTGGTATATATGGTTCCACAACTAAAAAAAAAAAGAGCAACTGAAGAGACAGTGACAAATGCAAAACCTGTTCCTAGACTGGGCCTATTAAAGGAGGAGAAAAGGAAAAGGCTCAAAAGGATATTACTGGACATATGGAAAAATTGGAATATAGACTACAAGCTTTATATCAAGGTTAAATTGCTTGAACTTGACAATTGTACTTAAGGTAGTCACATAAGGGATTTTCTTTGTCTTCGGGATATGTACATGGAAATACTAAGTGTTCAAGGAGCATGATGTATAAAACCTATTTTCATATGTTTAGATAATAGATACATAAAATGATACAACAAATGTGGAAAAAGGTTAAAAACTGCAAGGGGAGCAGATGTGGCTCAGGCAGTTGGGCACCCACCTCCCACACGGGAGGTCCTGGGTTCGGTTCCTGGTGTCTCTGAAGAAGAAACAAGCAGACAAAGGGAGCCATGTCGAGGGGTGAGGGTTAGAGTGGGGAATAAACAAAAAATAAAAAAAAACTTTAAAAAAACAAACTGGTAGATCTGGGTATCTGGAGGATGTATATTGGAGTTCTCAGTATGGGTTTTGTATTATTTTTGTAACTGTCCTACAAGTTTGAAATTATTTCAAAATAAAATGTTTAAAAAAGAAATACATATCTATGCACATAAATATTTTAATTCTTACTAGTTATCAAAGGAATCAAATCAAAATACCAAGACATCATTTCTACCTACCAAACTCACAGAATGCTATTATCTAGACTTGGGAGGACAGGGGCTATCAAGAACTAATGTGCAATACTGGTGAATTGATACATGGCTGTCACTGGAAGACCATATAATGGCATCTACCAAAAGCCTTAAAATGTGTGCACTATGTATTTCTGGAAGGCAAATCAGCTCACACGTGATTCACAAATACGGAAAAAAGGAGATCAGCGCAGTGTGGAATCTTCACTGGTTCAAATGTACCTCTCCCCTGCATTAACAGTTTGTGCCACCAAGTAAATCAGGTAGACACAAAGCACACTAAGCCAGCCAGCCACAGGGGTACAGCCTGCCTGCTCATCCCAACACCAGTCCAAAGGAAGAGGAGACTGACTGGGACAGAATGAGAGATTAAAGTGCTTCCTTTCCTAACCATCAGGTCCCCAAATTGACATCGTGCTGGGATTCCTGTCTTCTGAGGACATGGAGCCCGCCTGAATGCTGCTACCTCGCCAGCAAAGTCCAGACCCGTGCTCCTCTGACACGCCTTCCCCTGGTCTCCCTGGGAACTTCTGATGTTCCCAGGGAGATACAACCACCCCTTCTGATGTTACTTCTTCACCAGAAAACGACAACAAAGTGAACACCAGGTGGACAGGGGATTACTCTGTGATATTTGCTTGTTCTGATTCCCTACAGGGACCCTAGAACATCTGGATTTGCAAAGCTTGAGTCATAGAATAACAGAAATGTTCATTTAATGTACACAGCTATCAAACTGGGAAAGGATAATCACCTTTGATGTAATAAAGATCAACTGGTTAAGAAAAAAAGTAAAGCTATTTATATGGATGGAATAATGTTTTTTGTGTTTTCTTTTTGCTTGGTGTTTACTGAAAAAAAATTTTAACAAAAAAGATTATTTTAAAATTTAAAGAATTAATTCAATAGGGAAATAACCCAAAATGAGCAAGCTCAATCAGAATGATTTATAAGTCATCTTCCAGATCCCAAAACTTCTGATTTTCAGATGAGAAACGAATGGCTAAGGCAAGAAAGGAGGGTGATGGGCAAGTCCAAAGGCAAAGGTGCATGCTCAGGGACGCAACTGAGTCTGACCAACTGGCTGGGCCTCCACTGCCCACTCCTGCGCCAAGTTCACTTTGTCAGAACTAGGGAGCGTGTCTACCTGGCAGGGTTGAGTGGTTACTTGGCACAAACATGTCTGGCTCTCAGCTCTTAGGGGTCTGACGACTACTGAACAAAGAAACCCTGAAAGATAGAAGGTGCTAGACCTACTCTGACAGAGCAGGTGATAGGCCAAGCAGACCTGCAGGGTCTTCCCTGGCATCAGGCATTCACGAATCAACAGATTCATGAGAATTATCAAGTTACTTAAAACTTCGTAGAGAAGATTCTTTTTCAATATTGTCATACATATAAACATTCTTCAAGAATACTGGTTGCGATATATTTTTGGTAACTTGGCAAATTAGTCATTTCATGTATTACTTTTTGGTGAGTTGAGCTTTAGGGCCATTTTAGTTGATTGTGGAAAGGATAAAAGGAAGTTAGGTGATTAGGGTCAAGAAAAGACTGGTATGGTTTAGAACTCTTCAGACACAGCAAAAAATTTTCCTTACATTGCTGCCAGCTGTGGCTGTCCCCATTCAGGCCCAGTAAATGCAGTCTTTACTCAGTTCTTGTAACAGTTACTTCGCTTCTCAGAGAAGACTGTAAATACCTGCCTTATTTGCTGGTAATGCACAGACACAAGTTCCCGTGCTAGCTGTTGGTAGGCATGCAGCATATTTAACTAGATACAAAGAACTTTCTGATTGGGTTTACATGAAGTAAAAGAGCAGAATATTTTTGGAGATAATTTATGCTCCCACCTACAGGGTTTCATTGAAGAAAGAGCGACACTAATCAGATTTTAGAAAAGACAGTGTTGATTAATGGGAAATCCATATTGGAAAGAAAATTAAATGATCTTGATTGAGAACTTGTATAATACTGTTGTGCCTGATACATAAGGGCCCATTCATTTTTCTCAATTTATAGTTTTCTGTTATTTACAACATGACACATCACATATTTTGTGTTTCACCATGTTCACAGCTGAGATTTATTACCAAAACAAAAGGAATGAGTTTAAACAGTAGAAAGGATTTATGTAACTACTATTAAGGATTTCAGAGAAGGCCTAATGAACCCAAGTTTGCCTTTCTTTGTGGTCATCTTTGGCCTGTCTCACGGTTTT
>JAQZBX010069203.1:0-15617 GCA_029593785.1 Cabassous unicinctus | reverse complement strand
ATTGTGACAATGCCCCGTGAACATTTGAACATATTTATATACCTTATATGTATGCCCTGGTGAACACCCTCCCATGCATCCCCCATCACTGACACCCCACACCAATGATCCTCCCTTGCCCCAGTTGTAACCCTTCTGTGATCCAAAGCTTCTTCAAAAATGAAGCCATTAAAATAGCCAAATACAATTAATAGGAAAATGAAATAATAAGTTTAAATATAAGAAATATAATACATAAAAATAAAAAAAATTAAATTAAAAGTTTGGGATATTAAAAAATAATGAGAAATATTAAAATTTTTTTGACATTTTGCCTTTCATCACTGTAATATCTGATATCCTGTCTGCACAGTGGCATTTTCTTCCATTTATTCCCCCGTGTCTTACTATTTTCATTTTGTTTTCGAAGAAGTTTTAGGTCACAGTAAAGTCACATGCATAATACAGGAGACTCTCATATACCCAACATCCTCCCCCTTTACTCCCCCCATATTAATACCTTTTTATATGTGGATGGTACCTTTGTTATAACTGATACACACATAAACATAGCAGAACGCATGGTCAATGGTTTGCATTATGGTTTACGTTTTAAACCGTACGTTTTTGTAAATTTTGATCTTTAACATGGCCTGTGTCCATCATTGTAAGATCATGTAGGACTCTTCCACTGCCCACTAAATACCCCCTGTTCCATCTACCCTACTCCTCCCTTCCCCTCCTCTTGGGGTATACATAATCCATCTTGAGTTTTTATGTACTCCAGAGTAAATTAGAGGCATCCGTACACTTCCACCTAAATATTTCAGCAAGCATATCATTAGAGTTTAGTATTTGTTTATAGTATTTTTCAAAATGGTGGCTAAAATTGACATACAACAAAATGCAGAAATCTTAAGTGTATATTCAGAGCTTTGACAAATGACACTTGTGGAACCCAAACCCATATCGAGATATGGAGCATGACCATCACCCCAGAAAGTTCTCTCATGCTTCTTCCCAGTCAGTCCCCCTTCCCACTCTCTCCAAGACATTACCACTAGTCTGACTTTTTTCCACCATCGATTAGACTTTTAATTGTAGAGCTTCATTCTTTAACGAATGGCTTCTTCTGCTAAGCATAATGTTTTTGAGATTCATACATGTTGCGTGTTTCGGTAGTTTGCTTTTTATTGATGAGGAGTATTTTACTGTATGAATATACCTTATTCTCCTATTAACCCTTCTATTAAGTGACACTTGAGCTGTTTGTAGGCGTTGGCGATTATGAATAAAACTGCTATGAGTACTCTTACGTGGGTTTTTTTTTCATTACGGAGGGCTAAAAGGTAAATATCCTTGAATGGAATTGCTGGGTCAGAGGGTAGGTTTTTAGTTTAAGAAACTGCTAGATCTTTTTCAAAAGTGATTATAGCCAGGCCCTGTGAGCAGGTGAGCCGCCAGGCCCCGTGAGCGGGTGAGCCGCCAGGCCCCGTGAGCGGGTGAGCCGCCAGGCCCTGTGAGTGGGTGAGCTGCCGGGCACCATGTGTGGGAGCACCGACAGGCCCCTCAAGCCACGCAGCAAGATGAGGACGTAACAGGAGAGTGACACAAGGGAGAACCAAGACAAGACGCACCGAAAAACCAGGAACTAAGGTGGCGCAGGCTGTAGGATGCCTGTCTCCCACATCGGAGGTTCCGAGGATCGAATCCCAGTGAAGACAGGAGGAAAAGGATGAGAAGAGAGGGCAGGAAACGGACACAGAGAGTTGCCCAGTGAATGGACACAGAAACAGCAAAAACGGGGTAGGGGAGAATGGATAAAAGTAAATAAAAAAATAAATAAATCCTTAATGTGTAGGGGAGGAAGATACGGACTATAGTTGGTAGTAATACTTTGACGATGCTCTTTCATGATTTGTTAACAAATGTTTCACGACAATGCAGGGTGTTTGTTGCGGGTGATGTGTGGGAACCCTGTACGATGTTATGCATGTTTGTTTTGTAAGATCACAATGTTTACTGAGCACTTATAGTTTATATATGTTCATGTATGAATGATATACTTCAATAAATTGTTTTTTTTTTTAAAAAAGTGATTGTAGGGGAGTGGATGTAGCTCAAGTGGTTGAGCACCTGCTTCCCATGTATGAGGTCCTGGGTTCGATCCCCTGAGCCTCCTAAAAGCAAACAAATGAAAAAACCAACTCTCATTGGGGAGCGGATGTAGCTCAGTGCTTGAGCACTTGTTTCCTATGTATGAGGTCCTGGGTTCAATCCCCAGTACCTCCTAAAAAAAAAATTGATTGCACCATTTTGCACTTCCAGCAACATGTGGGAGAGTTCAGTTGCTCTAGTTCTTCAGCATCATTTGGTGTTGTCAATCTTTTTAATTTTCATCGTTAGGTGGGTATATGATGGTATTGTAATTTGGATTTGTTTTGCGTTTTCCTGATGGCTAATGAGGTTGAGTACTTTTTTGGGTGCTTGTTGGCCACTTGAATATCTTTTAATATGAAGTGTCTATTCAAATCTATGCCCATTTTTATCGAGTTATTTTCATTTTATAATTATTTCAGATTTTTGCTGGCTATTCTTGTTTATCTGTTTTTCCCTATGATATTTAGTATTAACGTGCCTAATTCCTTAAAAAATCCTTTGGGAATTTTACCGGAACTGTGTTAAAATATAGATTAATTTAGGGGTAATC
This sequence comes from Cabassous unicinctus, assembly GCA_029593785.1. NCBI lineage: Eukaryota > Metazoa > Chordata > Mammalia > Cingulata > Chlamyphoridae > Cabassous > Cabassous unicinctus. Next base: position 12,928 of record JAQZBX010069203.1, on the reverse strand, counting down.
ATGTTCTGATGTTGAGTCTTCATACTCAACAACTTGGGATGCCTTTTATATATTTAAATAATCATTCGTTAATGTTCATGGAAAGTATGAGAAACTCATTATCTGTTACTTATTTTCTATAATCAGAGCTTTCCCCTGTGGTTTCAGGGGCAGCTTGCGTATCATAGTAACATGGTCAGAATTCCATTACAACTGAAATTAGGGTGAGCTTGGGAGAGCTTTACTCTTTCCACACATGTGGTGGACTTCGGGCCGAGATTTCAGCCACGAACTGATCATGATTGTGTATACATCTCCAGTATTCAATTACTTTCCTAGAGACAGGTTTGAGAAGACTCAAAGCCCTGTATTTTGTATTTTCCTTCATGGAATTAACATAGCACTTTGTTGAAAACTGAGAGATTTTCTTTTCCTTCCAGGTACAGATAGTAGTTTCTTAACTATGACTCTAAGTCATGTTTTAAAGTCATTCCAAAGAAATAGGATTGGAATTATAGGGAGGAGAAGTCTTCAGCCTGGACTTATAAAGAGCCAGGTCCCAGGAAATATGTTGACTGAGTTTTGAAGTTTACCATGAAACCCCAGCCCCCCACTACTTTAATCATCATAACATTTCCTTTTAAAGGATTTTGATAGACTGTCTTCAAGAAGCCCTCATTATAATGTAAACACATCTAGAGCACTACATTTTAAACCTATATGGGTCATTTCAACTTAGTGGGTATTAGCTTGACCTGCCAAGGGTTCGTGTTAATAGGAGTGGAGTACCCAGGATCTAAGCAAGTGGGCAATGACTCTGAGGGACAGGAAGGGTAGACTAAATGTAATGATTCACACATTGTCCTCACCATACCGGGCACATGTGACCATGCTAGAAAATAGGATTTCCCTTCAACTCAAGGCTGCCCATGGCTTCTGGGCTGCCCTGGGCTTCGGTACCAACTAATTCATCTATCAGGGCAGAAAGAAAGAGGGTCAGAGAAGTTGGGGAGGAAATGAAGGTTTGAGTAAATGAAATGTGCCTGAAATAGACCAGAGAATGGAGCAGGGCAGGAGAGAAACAATGACCGATGGGGCTATTAAATAAAATCAGACCCTCTTTACCAATATGGATCCTGTCTCCTGTGAGTAGACACAGTCCTTCATCTCCTCTTCTCTCTCTCTCTCTCTCTCTCTCTCTCTCTGAGATAATTGCTAACTTTGTAGCTTTGCCTTTCTCCACTCAGTGCAAGTCTGCACAGTTCCAGTTCCAGGACAAAAGCATGGTATGTTGGGATGAAAGCAAGTTTAGGAGAGAAAGCATTCACGTTTTTGGTCCCACTCCAACATGAAGTGGCCAAGCAACCTCAGAAAAGCTACTTGACTTTCTGTAGAGTGGAACTCAGTGTGCATCCCTATCTAGCTCATAGGTGGTTGTAGTGGGGCTGTGCAGTTCTAGGGAATAATAGGTAATGTGGTGTAGATATTAGTCTGACCCCCATATTTATAGCTCATTTCTCAGAATCTTTATCCTAGATGTAATAGTCGCCAACCTGTCATCACAAGGTTAATGCCCCCAAACATTCACAATTCTATCTATGCATGCTCCCTCTTCCAGTCACTCAAACGCAAAATTACAGTCCTCTTTCTTCCTTCCTTCTGATTTGGCTGGGCATCTTCTCTTCCAGGCTCACAGCCACCACCTGGGGAGTCCATGACTTTATAGTTGGGCTAACACACATTCTCCTGTCATTTCTTCCTTCTTGAATCCACCTCATGTGCAGGCCTAAAATGCTGTTTTCCTCACATCTCTCTTTTTCCATAGCATTCCCTGGCTCCTTGTTGCCTAAAAAATAAAGTTCCAAGTTCTTATCCTGGTTTTCAACGCCTGACAAAAAAAGTTTGCCTCAGTGCTTAACTCTTCCCAACATGAGTGCAGAACCTGAGCTAGTCAACTCTTGTTGTCTCAGTCACAAACTCCATACTTATTTCCAGCTCTGAACATCAGCTTTTTCTGCTTCTCCTTCCTGGAAAAAACTCAACAGTATGTCACTTTGTTGGTCTAAATTCAATTCTTATTTCCACGCTCAAGTCATGCCTTCCATGATTCTAATTTTGACTCTGACCTCTCATTTGGAATATCACCATTCATTGTCTTGAATTGCTATTTAAAATTTTCATGTTTGTCCTGTTTTTTCGAGTGGATTCTTAAGAAAGAACCTACAGCTTTTGCTGTACTCCGTGGCTCTGTCTCTGTTGTAGTATGTGTAGGGGGGTTGTGAGTCTGATGAATGATCAATTTAACAGACTTGTTTAATATTTCACATTCTCTCAGACTCATTCTTTCTAATAAGCAAGCTCACCCCTTCCTCAAAATATTTGCCTGCAGTCGAAAGTCCCCCTGTTAACCATTTAGCTTTTTAATCTGTTACTTCTGGAGCATTCTTGCTAATGAATCAATTCCTAACCATTTGAACACAAAGGAAAATACATTCCAATGACTTTTCCATACATTTTTTCATCTCAGCCCAGTTTTGTAATTGACACAAATAGGGAAAGTTCCTCTTGCAGCTCATGTGTATCTGATCTGATTAAATAACTTGGCACTTATATTCACCTTAGATGAATATAGCACTGGGTGTTTTTGGAATTGAAACGTACTTTGAGAGCGCCACGTAGTGACATGTGGTATGGTGTGGCAGTTTGGGATTATTTATGAATCCCCAAAAAAGAAGGATTATGTTTGTAAACTAATCTGTTCCTCTGGGTGTGATACCCTTTGAATGTATTGAATTCAAAGGATTTAGGTCTACTTGATAAAATCAATTTCGGGCCTTTGATTTGACCAGGTCAGTAAGGCGTGGCTCAGGTTGAGTCCCCACCCCTTGGTGGGCCTGTTTAAATGGACGCTCACTCAGGGAGACGCACGGGAAGAGAGAGAGCTGTCAGTTTTGATCCTGGGGCCCCAGGGAGAGACGAGCCATTTGCCTAATAGTTTGCAGCTGATATAGGAAGCCCAGAAAGACACAAGCCCTGTGCCAAGAAAGAGGCCTGGAAGCCAGGAGGGAAAGGAGAGGCCAGGCAGAGATCAGCGACCATCTTGCTTCAACATGTGGCAACTGACTTTGGTGAGAGAGCAGCCATGACTTGGATTCTTACAGCCTTGTAACTGTGAGCTTTTATCACACACAAACACCCTTCATAAAAGCCAACATATTTCTCGTGCTTGGCATCAGCACTCCTTTAGCAGGCTGATACGCATGGATAGAGACAGCATGTCCTCAAGGAGAGAGGAGTCTCAAGCCCCGGATTCAGTGCAAGCCACATATGCAATTTTAACTGTTGCAGCCTTATTTAAAAAAATTAAAGAGGAAGAGATTAAATTAATTTTAATAATTTATTTTAATTAACCCAGTATAGCCAAAATATTTCCTATCTAATGAAGTTTCATTTCTATATCTAATCACTATGAAATATTGATAGGTTCTGCTTTGTTCAGACTAAGGCTTTGAAGTGCATCTCCATTTGGACTCACCACATTTCAAGGCCTTAATAACCATAGGTATCTAGCATGTGAACAGCACAGTTGAAGAAATTACATATAATTTTCTATTAGGCAGGGTTTCTCAATCTTGGCACTATTGACATTTTGGGCCGGATAATTCTTTGCTGTGGGGACTGCCCTGTGCATTGTAGGATGTTTAGCAGCATCCCTGGACTCTACCAACTAGATACCAGTTGCGGCCATCCCTTTTCCCCCTACTCCTGGCAAGGCTCGGACAACCAGAATGTCTCAGATGTGTCTGGTGGGTGGGGAGAATCACCTTGGGTGAGAACTGCAGCTGAAAGGACGTCAGAGACAGACATCACAATGTTAGCTTCAGTTGTGCTTGTTAGGGTCGCTGAGGATTACTCCCAGGCTCTTGCAGACAGTTTTCTAGGTATTTAAATGGGTGTATGGAGAGGGTTAATAGACATTTTCGTTCCAATGATTCTTCTGTGGCTCTGCGCTCTGAAGAAACCATTTGGTAGTGATGAATTAGTTATTGATTAGAAGGCACAGTGGATTTTTGAATCTTCTTGTCAGCCCCTTCAAAGTGCCTTGAATCATCAGATTGAACGTCTAAGTATGTACTTTAGAAGAATTTGCTGCTGAAGGCTCTCACTGAGAATCACTGTCATTGTGAATTTATTAATGTTTGTTAAATTGATCATAATGCATTGGGGAAATGGATTCATGCTGTTGAAGAGAAACAGAATCATTGGTTTAGTTTTGATTAATGTATTTATGATGAAGTACTTATTTATAGCAATGATGCTAAATAGACAAGTCTTTCCAAAGTAGTAGAAACCTGTCAGTTTGAATGAGAAGCTCATAATTTTACAAAAGAACTGTGAAAGATGTAAAATGTATTATATTAACAGGCAACCATTGCTTTGCTACGAGGAATTATTTAAGAATGAGCATTCGGTCATCCATGGAGCATTTTTTCTAGAGGTTTTGTTAAGAACAAGCTTGAGGAGGAAACTTACTGAATAGAAACTGGAAGTTCCAATTTGGAGTAGTCTGTCACCCCATGTAATGAGAATATTTTTGATATCAAAAATAAAACCTGACTCACAGAGGGCTCAAACTATACCTTCTAATGTATTTTTGGTCCAAGTAGTTCATTCTTGTGCCAATGAAAATTTCAGTTAACACCAGATTATATCTCCAGATTAATGGGGCAAATTGCTCAGACTGAATCAGATGATGTGAGTTTGATTTGAATTTGTAGCTCTCTGTAAGCAAGCTTAGATTTATTTTTATTTCTTAACTATAATAAGAAAAAGGAGGGAAAAAAGAAAATGTCAGTAGATGGGAAATGTTTATGTGGTATGGTCAGGATTAATGTTTAACAAAGGAGAGCAACTGTGTCCAAATCATTCAGTCAGCAGACACTTACTGAGTGTGTGTGAGTACCAGGCACTGATAAGAGGTTCCAGGGAAGCCCAAGTGAGTCAAAAAATGGACTCTGTCCTCACAAATATTATCATGAGAGGAAAGAGAAACAAACAAGTAATTTCAAAACGTGCCAGAGGTACCATGTTGGGAAAAGCACAGGGGACATGAGGTCTTATGGGAGCACATGGGATTGTCAGCTTGCTTGAATTCTGGGCTCTAGAGATACTTCTAGGACACAACAGTGTAGAAGCATGAGTTGAGTAGGCATGAGATGAAGGTGGAATTATGAGATGGGAGGTGAGGAAGGTGTGGGAGATTATTCAAGGCGAAATGATAGTGCATGCAAAGGCCCACGGGTTAAAGAGAATATGGTATTTTGGGAAAAATCAAATTTAGTTCTGTAGTTAGCTAATGGAAAAAATCTGGGAGGCAGTGTGTGTGTTGCTAGGGTGTTATAGATTAGATTATTTCTGGACATATGCACTTATCTCTTCTTTCATGGGAGCAGCATACTTCCCTGCTCTGTTGATGTTGGGCTTGGCCATATGCCTTGCTTTAGCTAGTGGGATGTCAGAGGGCACGATGTAGAGAGACTTCCAGCTTGTGAAGATGCCCAGCCAAAACCAGCAGAGCCACCCAGCTAAATCCAGCCAGCCTATAGTATTAGGAGGTAATAAATGCTTACTATTGCATTCTGTTGAAATTTTGTGGTTGGTTGTTACACAGCAGCAGCTGACCAAACCACTAGAGTAGCAGAATGCTGATGTGTAATTCAGCCAGTCACTTGGTTATTTGTATTTTCCATTCACATTCTAAATTCTGGCCTGTGCAGGTAAGGTGTTTAATGTCATGTCTACATAACTGAATATTGTCTGAAGTTGAATGAATAATGTGTTGATAAAAAGGGAAAATGAGTATGGTAATACATAATGCAGTGGATTAAAAGGTTATAATTTGTGTGACCACAGATAATTCTGTCAGAATGCAAAATGAGACATTCATGCATGCATTCATTCATTCATTCATTCAACATTTATTGACAAAGAGTAGCTTGTGCCCAGTGCTATTGGGACCTGGGAAAAAAGCAGTGGGCTGACATGCTTCTGACATCATTAAGATTATAGAAGGAGATACAGGGATTGGTAGTGAGAACTGTGTTAAGTATAGAATAAATGAGATCTCTGAGTAAAAGCTCATTGGCGTGGACTCCTTCCCCCCTCCCTCTTGTCCCCACACCCCCATGGGCCCCACCCCCATGTGTTATAGGGATGACCAATTGTTCTCTACTTGCTGAAGCCCCAAATTAAATTCTCATGCCTACAAGTATCCTGAGACTATAGGAATAGTTCCCAGTGGAAGCTGTGGAAACACCTTTCTTGGAGAATTTCAGCAAAGTGTATGAAAATAATCTTAGGGAAAAGTTTTAAGTTCTTTCCTGCCACATAGGGGTTCGAGAGCAGAACCAAGTGACGCCACCATCCCCAGATTTCTATTGTTAGTCTTTGTAAAATTACTATCTATGGGCAATATTTTGATTTTCATTTTTAGTTCAGCTGGCTCTAAATTTGAGGCCATTAGTACGTTCTTTTAATGTGTGTTCCAGTGTGACAGCTAGTCTGCTCTAAGAAATATGCTAAAATAATCAATTTCTAAAAATATCCTCTGAGTCAATTGTTTTTGGCATTTCAGACACAGACAGTCTTCCCTATGAAAAGTTTAGCGAGCTGAATATTTTTGTACACCCGTTCTCGGTCACAGCCGTCACCACCACAATGACAACCATCTGTGTCAACCTGCTTATTCTTTCCCATTTTGTTCAAGGGAAGTGAAAATAAATGGGCAGAACTCACTTAAGCCAGGCAAGTAGAAAATCAATGTAATAGAGGCATAGATCTTCAAGAAGGAGCCATGGCACGCAAGCCACTCTTCTTATGTGGCCAGTAAGCGTTTGTGTTAATAGTACGTGCAAAAGGAAACATTAAGAAGCCCATTTAAAATAAAATTCTTATTTATCACCACTGATAATGGGACAAAATGACAGGCACTTCTTGATTTGATTCCCTGAGTAGGGCACAGCAGCTTCTCTGTGGCATTTCTGCCAAAACTCATAGCCTAAATCTAATCACAAGGAAGAGTCCCACATGCCCAAATTGAGAACATTTTACAAAACAACTGGCTTCTACTCTTTACAAATGTCAGTCTCGTTAAAGGCAATAAAAAGTGACTGGAAAGCAAAATGCAGTATGGTTCAGGGCATCCTGAATCAGGGGGTAAGGTTTCCATAGAGAATATTGTTTTGAAAATTGATGAAATCGGATTAGGAACTGATTATCAGATAATAGTCATATGTCAATATTCATTTCCCTCAGTTGGATTATTGTGGTGTTCCTGGGAAACATACTCTGAAGTATTTAGGGGTAAAGGGGATGATGTTGGCAATTCACTTTCAAATGGATGGTTCAGAAAAACACATACGCGCACACACACTGACAATGAAGAAATGTGGCAAAATGTTATCAGTTGATGAATCTTCCAGCTGATAAGTATGAGTACTTTCTTGGCTTCTTGTAATTTTCTATGCATTTTAAATGTTTTCAGATTAAAGGGTGAAGAATTCTTTAACAAAAATTCTTTTCGTGTTTTAAAAGGCTGTGGTGGCATAAGTTACTAAGAAATCCTTTTCTCCCCAGTCTAAAGCGTAACCAAGGTGAACTTTAATGCTCTTGCCATGATTTCCTTTGTGAAAGTGATCTCTAAAAAAGAACATTCTTATCCCAATAGATAACTGCATAGCCTTAGCCAATTACTCGGAGGAAGCCATGTTTAAGAAATATTTTGTTTGGATTTACCCAATAACACAACTAATTTTAAAGTTTAAAAAAATCAAATGATGAAAAATAATTAGTAGCTAATGTTAATCTTTTAAAAGTCGACTGCCGGGAGTGTATGTGGCTCAAGCAATTGGGTGCCCGCCTCCCACGTGGGAGGTCCTGGGTTCGGTTCCCAGTGCCTCCTAAAGAAGACGAGCAGACGCTGTAATCAGCAAGACGCTGCAACCAAGCAGACGCCACAACCAGTAGGGAGCAGGAGTGACTCAAGCGGTTGGGCAATTGCCTCCCACCTGGGAGGTCCCGGGTTTGGTTCCTGGTGCCTCCTAAAAGAAGACGAGCAGACAGCGAGCAGACAGATGAGTGAGCCATCTGGGGGGCGGGAGAGGGGGAAGGAATAAATAAAAATAAATAATATTTTTTAAAAAAGAGCTCATGGATGAACTAACTTATGAAAAAAAAAAGTTGATTGCCATGTTCAACCAGAAAGAATAAGCTGAGCGGTGGTTTGGGTCAGTGTCTCTGCATGTGGAATTCCTGGCGTTGCTGAGGACCTCCATAAGTGGATGAGTCACCTTCTTGTCTTTCCTTGACCTTGTTGCGAGCAGGTTTGCTCGTTTTGTTGAAATGGCTGCATTTAAAAAATGTTTGACTGCATTAATGAACTATTAGTCAATTGAGAAATTTCTAAATGAAATATAACTGAATTTCCTGAGGTGTTATTTCTAAGAAAGAGATCAAATATGTCTTTAGAAGGCAAAGAGAACATTAAGATTTTTAAAACAAATTCATAAATAATTTCTTCCTTATTCTCATTCTTGAAAATTTTAAAACTTTATTGGGAAGGAAAATACACAAGGGACAAACATATTTTAAAGGAAGGGCTACTTGAGTGAGACTATTCTTTTCAAAATAGGGAAAAATAAATTTTTTACTTGCCATTCCTGATGCCAGAAAGTCTCAAAGGTAAATGTTTTGTTGACCTCCAAGAAAGCTGATGTTCAACAAGTATGTGTGAGAACAGTTTTCTTGGCTTTTAAAATGTTGAAACAATTCAGGATGAGGTGGTAAATAAACACTGCTCCCACCTCTCCAGGTCCTTTTCTCTCCCCACGGATACCAAGGACCTCCCTCAAATCCAATACCTGAAGAGTTAGAGCCATGCATAACGGGACGTCTAAGACCATTTGATATCCAGTCTAATTGGATGGTACCCTGAGCTAAATATTTTAATATGGCTTCTGCCTCCAAGTGAGTTCCTACTCACTTCAGGAAATGGGGCAAGATGAAAAATTAGACTTTTAGAAAGGAACAGTCAAATCAGGGGATTTAGTTTAAATCTTTCAGTGACACAGGTCTTCAGTTACCTTTTTTCCTTGGGACCAGCCTGGGAAAATGGACCATCGCAAGCCAGTGGAAGCAGATTGTGGTTTTAGATGGCAGGAGACAAGGTCTCCATTAGGTGAGGCCGGAGATAATGTTACGACTGAGAAATAGAAAATCAGCTGCTAGCACCTGCAAGCTGGCCTGGTCCTCACAGCTAGGTTCTGGTGTTGTCCAGTTGAACAGAAGCAATTTCTCAGAATGCCAACCTCAGACACGGTCTCCCTGTTACCATGATGGTCAAGTAAAAGCAAGACCACTCTGTAATCATGTCTGAACACAGACCAAAACAAGACATTGTCCAAACCATGAAAATGTGCAAATGCCCCCCTATCCTGGTTAATAAGAGTGATTGTGGTTTCTATAAGTGCAGTTTTAGCCTTGCTTTCTGCCTTCTAGATAATATTTATAAAGACACCCAATTATATAATTACTCCTCCTTTCTGACAGCATCCAATCCAAAGCAAAGGCCCACTTCCTAGAATCCTCTCCAAATCAGCTAACACAAGTCCATGCTCTATAATGAGGCTCTATAATATCCTCTTGCTGAGATATCTGTGGTTCCCCCAAGGTGTGTGTTCTCCATTGTTGCAATGAGTCAATAAACTCAGCTACAGTTATCTTCAGGGGTTTTCCTTACAGTTATCTACAGGGGTTTTTCTCATGGTTTTGATTAGAGCAAACTGACATCATCGTGGTTCTGTAATGCCCCCCAAAACACTTTTTGAGGCTTTTAAAAAATCAGCTATAAATTGTCTTTGTCAACCAGCATGTAACTGAGAGATTCTTAAGGTAGTGTCCTCTGGCCACTGAGAATCAGAAAAACAAAGTACACTGGCCACTTGCTTATAATTGTGACTTAGGTGGCCTAGAGGACGTGGGGATTTGCTGATCAATCTAGGCTTCTATTCCAAGTAGTTGTAGGGAAGTTAAATAGTGTATGGATAATTTCCCTACCTCTTCATTGTTTACATTATTTTAGCCAATAAATGTGGAAATTAGATATATAAGAAACATGTTTTGATTTCTAATGAACTTTATAAAAACAAATGTTAAATGTAATAATTAAAAAGTGGAAGTTAGTTTGTGACATTCTGCTAGGTCCAGGTTTGCAAATAAATAAATCATCTTTGCATTATTTGTGAAAGTAAGGTTTGTTAATAAAACGGAGGAGAAATAACATTTCCAGTTTGCAGGTGTTCCTCAAAGGCTTCCTGATTCCTGCTGCACCCATCCTGCACTAGAAAGGGTGTTGAAGCCTCTGTGTATGTGGAAGGGGATGGCTGGATGCAGGCTTTAGGTGTAAACCTGGGGGCCCCCCAGGGCTAACATTTTGATACTTACGGCAACTGACAGAGTTCTCCCAAAGGTGTCTGTTCACTTTCGTTGGAGTAGAACCCTCTCTGTTACTTCAGGAGCAAATGCCTGGCTGCATCCTTTTCTGCTTGCGGTGTGTGCATGTGTGAGTTTGTGCATTTGTATGCACATGAGTGTTTACATGTGAGACTGTGCATGGTTCTGCTGTTCTGTCTGCAGACCTACACTCAAGCCCAGTGTTTCCTGCTGGACTCCTTCCTTCTCTCTGACCTCTCTTGCATGGTAACCTTCCAGTGCAGTCTTCCTTCTGTGCTCTGCATTGCAGGTTTCCTACAGGATCGTGCCTTTGACAAATATTCTAGGTTGCTGTCTCTTCCACTCTGCAAAATCAATTTCTCCATTTGCTCTTGGCGTTTAGAGCAGTGGCTCTTGACCAGGGGTGATGGTGTTCCCAAGGAACATTTGACAATGTCTGGGTTCATTTTTGGTTGTCACAACTGGGGGTTGGTGCCATTGGCATCTAGTGGGTGGAGACCAGTGGTGATACTCAACATGCTACCGTGCTCAGGTCAGCTCCCCACCACAGAGAATCATCCAGCCCCTAAAACTAAGGGTGCTGTGGTGAAGAAACCATGATCTAGAATTCTATTGGAATGGCACATCTGCTAATCAAGCTTCACCCTCTAAAATTTTTGTTGTCATGGAATTATTTTAATTGCTTGCTTACCATCAATTTAATAAGTCTTATGGGGGAAAGGATATAAAAATATGTGCTCATTCTGCTCTCTTGGACTGGAAGCCTGTGAGCTATATCATTAAATATTCCTGTTTATCGTTCTATAAAGAGACAAAGTTCTGCAAGATTATAAACAATCAAATTATTTTATAAATTTATTTTATGAATTCCTATTTTTTTGCTTCCTACTTTAGTTCTCATTCCCATTCTTCTGCTTCACATATAATAAGGTGAGGATTTTTGCATATATCTTAGTATGGACGGCTACACTGGAAATATGTTCAATAGAAAATTTAGTGGAGATGCATCACAGCAATCCCATCCCAGGAGAAGAATATTTGTTGATCAAAATGTCCATGTACTAGGCAGCAGTATACTCATTCCAAACAACATTTTTGCATGTTTTTCCCCCTCAGTTCCACAAAGAAACTTGGACATTATTTCAAAGTATTTGCAATTATAGGCATTTGACCTCCAGTTTCCTTTTCTCCTTTTTAAAAAATTTAACTGTCAAAGCATGTTCTTTCATTCCCTTTGTTGCACAAACTTAACCCCCATTTTGTATGTGAGTCTGGGACTTCACTGGACACTCTGGGCTCAAAATGGTATAACCGAGGAGCACGGTGGACTGCTGAGAGCCTCCTTGTCGTTGGTGCTGAAAGGGAATTTCCCTCTGTGGTATCTCCTGCTTGGAACATCTGTTTCATGTCTCTCTGGCATTTGGCGAGATAACATAATAGGATGGCAGGAGGCAGGAAAAAATATGCCGCAATAAAAATGTCCTAAGAAGACACTTAGATCTATTTATTGCTTCACAGAACATGGCTGAAGGCAAGAAAAAAAGTTAAAATTAGTGCCAACGTGTAAGGTCAGAGCAGGACAGCAAGAGTGGTTTGGCTCCTTGTTCTTTGAATTCGGTTCTGTGCTGTGTAAGGCAGTAACTAGAACCCCGAGCAGAGGCGTCCAGGCCAGGGGGAGCGTTTCTCAAGCAGGTCGGTTGTCTTCTTTCTGCTCCTGCGTTGCAGAACTGAAGGCCCAACCCCAGTCACTTGCCGCTTGTAACAACTGTCAGGTAAATCCAGATGCTATGCTTCAGTACAAATTCATCATCAGGACTAGAAAAGCAGACAGGCATGCCCTGTGATAGAAGGTTCTACCCCCACAAGTTCTAAATTAAAACAAGTCATCGTAAATTAAAACGTTTGGAAACCACGGATATGTTTTAATAAGTCAGTTTGGGCCCCTTGACAAAAGCAGAGACAGTTGTCAAGTGGGGTGCTTTGGGCGAGTGCTTTGGAGAAAAAAACTGGCTCTTCAGAGGGAAACTTCACTGCCATAGTCATAAAGTGGTGTGCAAGGATGGATAGCAGCAGGGCACCTTCCTTTTTAAATTTTCTGATGTTATCTATGATTTTTCTGGAGTTATGCAAGGAAGCGTCTTTCCTCCCCAAAATACCTTGACCTGGAATTATAAATGGGAGATGAGCATGAAACTACTTTGGCTTCAATTTCTCAAAGAAAGGAGCCCGAGATAGAAGATTATCACATAGATCCTTTCGTGGGGACAGGAGCCAGAGACAAGAGGCAGGCAGGCAGGGAGGGAATGCCAGTTCAAGAAGGGTTTGTCATACTGGCCTCTACCATGGGCAGCGGCTGCTTCATCCAGGGAAATGTCTACAAAGTCGTGGAAATGCTTCTCAGGACCATCCACGTGAGGAAGTAAGAAGCATTTGTTCACCG
>JAQZBX010069200.1:0-15633 GCA_029593785.1 Cabassous unicinctus | reverse complement strand
CAGCTGCAATAAGAAGATAAATGAAAATAGAAAAACAAAAGCAAGGGTCTGAAGTTGATGACTTCCATAGGGAGGTGGCACATTATGATAAGGAGGAGAGATGGGTTGGTATCTACCAAATGGTTGATTTTATCAGTAAACGGGATCTGTTTCCTGATCACAATGTTTTGGGGGTTTTTTGCAACTGAGAAGCATAAAACTAATGAACCACATGCAAGCTTAAATAAATTAATAAGAGTTGAGAGTGTGATACGGTTGTTAATGAAACATGACAGCATCTTCCTCTGCATCTTCTGCATCAGAATGAGTACTTTGCTTCATCCTAGAAATCATATTATAAGAGCATATATTGATAAATTATAAATTCCAGAAGAAAGTGACCAGAATGAAAGCATCTGAGGACATGTCATGCGAGGAGTGTATTAGAAGATTTTGAGGAATTCAACCTACAGCAAAGGAGATGAAGACAATCCTTGATCATTGCTGGGTACAGATGGAGCCTTTTCCATAAACTATCCAGTGACACATTAATTGGTAGATAGCAGAATCAGTTTCCCATTACCAGGTTCCTTGACACTGGTGTCCCAGTAATTTTCAAATTAAGTTATGGGAGGACTGCCTCCACTGTCCCTACTACTGCAGGAACCTTAGCCCCTGGTCAAGGACTAGGTGAAGATCTCAGCTCTTAAATTCATTTTAAGAGTTCCATGCTCTTCTCCTTTCCTTTCATCCTCTTGGCCTCTGACTCCTTCAAACTCTGTCCTACCCTACCTAGCAGACTCAGCATGGTCCTTAGGTTTGAGAAGAAGATGGATATATTAGTCAGGGTTCTCTCGGGAAACAGAATCAACAGGAGATATCTGTCAATAATATGAGATTTAATTTATAAGAGTCTCTCACGCGACCGTGGGGATGCACAAGTCCAGGTTCTACAGGCAGGCTGCAAGCCAGGAGCTCCGATGAAAGTCCGATGAAAGGTCGTTGATGAGTTTCTGGGAGAAGTTGCCTGTCCAAAGATGAGCTGGGAAATTCTCTCTGAATGTTGAAATCACTTCCCCTTTTAAGACATTCAACTGATTGGATAAAAGCGCCACCCACTGCTGATGCAATCTCCCTGATTGATGCAGATGTAATCAGCCATCCACGCAGTAAACTCACTGGTGATCGAAGTCCATAGATGCTCTTGTATTACAATTCCCCAGTGCTTGCTGGACCAAACACCTGGACACAATTACCTGGCCGAGTTGCCACATCAGCCTGACCATGACAATGGACAGCGAGTGGGGATGAGCACCTGGGCTGAGAGTGAGACAGTGGCAGGGAACGTGTGGTATGGAAACTATCTCCAGAGAGCAGAAGCCCACTTGCTGCTCCCCTCGTTCTTTCGCTCCCCATGACTGAAGAGCAAACGGGATCCTAGCTATCTGCTTCCTGAAAAAAATGCTTCCTGCCAAGCCTAAACCATCTGTCATATGTCCCAGTATCTGCGCCATTCCATCAGTGCACTGGTTCATGTCCTGAATAGTAGGTGTTGTCTAAATACCCAGGATATGTAGGGGTGGGGAGGGGATACCAAGTGGATATTCACTGGGACTGAAGATGGGCGAGCTAATTCATATGAGAGGCAACATACACCAACATGAACACTAGTTTATACAGACAGGTCACCAATCTGTTGAGGAAAAACAAAGGCCAGCCACCAGAGAGAGCAAGGGAAGATGCATTGAGTTCAGGGGAGATTCCCGAGTTCTTGTTGCAAAAACCTGGGAGTGCTTGCAGCTTCCTTTCACAAGCCTGTAGTGCAACCACCTTAGTTGAAAAGCCAGAGGCAGGGAAAATAATTTGCATGCACCTGAGAAACCAGGCATCCTTCTCCATGACACCATCCCATCACCTCCCATTTAGCTTCTACTAACAATATCTTACAGAAATGACACAGATAATATGTGTAAATGTGAGTCCTCCTGCCACATGTTCTTACTGTTGTGGCTGTCACCAGTAGCTGCAGACAGCTCAGAGGAATGCATTCTGGAAAGGTCTGAAAAAATTTAGCTGAGAGAGCTCCAGCCTCAGCAGAGGACAGCAGCTGTGTTTCCACTTGGATTTATAGCCTCTAGGGAGATCTGTTCTGTGGAGCCCGTTGTAAGTTGTGATGGGGAACTAGAATACACCCAGAAGAGGGCAAGCCAAAAGGCGAGGAGCATTTGAAGGTCTTGGAATACTCCTTTAACCTTCTTCAAACCAAAATTTCCTAGACTGGGGGTTCTCAAACAGATTTGGCCTGAATCAGAATCATCTGGAAGGTTTTTTAAGACACTGACTGTCAGTGCCATCCTCAGAGCTCCAGATTCTGTTGGTCTGGGGGGCGCGTGGGGGAGTGCACTGAGAATCTGCATTTCTAATATGTTCCCAGATTCTGCTGCTGCTGCTACTGTTAGCAAAACCAGCTGACCTCAAATATCTTTCAAGTCTGTTTTCTCTAGAGGGCAGATCTAGGACTACCATAATATCTTACTTTGGGTTCTCCTGAAACATAGAAAGATTAGTGTACAAGTAGAGTGAGAGATCATCCCAGCAAATACTGTCAGGGGAGTAGGGAAAGAAATAGGGAAGGGGAGGAACCAATAAAGAGTGCATGTGAGCCAGCTACCTCTGGAGGTAGCTAAGGTGTGATCTGGAGAACTCTGGGAAAGTGTCAAACTCAGCGTTCTCCACTCCCTTCTTGGGGGAGCCAGGGAGAGTGCCAATGTGCTAACTCCCATCAGCCACTTGTTGAGGGCTGCTGCTGGGGTGTTAATTCCTTAGCTCTTCCTTGACGGGGTGGCCGGCAGACACTGCAGAGGTAAGACCTGACGGGCTATGGATAGGAAGCCTGCAGCATCAGGTACGGTTTGCCCTAGGGTTACAGTCAGACTTAGGCACAACGAATGGATGAACGAAGGACTTCCGACAATTTGCATTCTTTCACAATCCATGGGCCCTTCCTCAAGTGTCTAAAGGTTCTCTCAAGCAGAAACTGGGTGCCCATTACATCAATGAAGCACTGCGGTAAACATATTGAAGAGCCCTTCCAACTGAAGATCCTATTCTTGGATGCTAGGTGCATGTTAGAGGGTTAAAGTAACACGAAGGGCATTTTTAAGGAGAGCAGCCACAATCATCCTTCCGCTGACGCCCCCATCAAGGAGAAGTTCCTGCCTAAAACCTCGCAGGAGCTCCTTTTCATCTCCCGTATTGTGTGAGCTCAGGTCCTGACCATTTCTAACCTGCAACTGTAACTTCAGCATCCTAACTTACAGATCATGCCACTCTCCTGCCTTGAGGACCTCCCGACCCCTCTTGATCAAACCCCTAGCATGAGACGCAAGACGCCTATTGATCAGGTCACTATCTCCATTTCCAATCTTGTATCCTATGCCATTCTCATATGAAACCTAAATCACAGCCATTCTGAACTTCTTACCAGTCTACACATTCTGTGCTGCTTTAAATGGGATGCCTGCAAGTCTTTGCAAATTCTGTTCCATTTAAAGTTTACACTTACGGGCCTTCGCAAATTCTGTTCCCTCAGCACAGGAACTTTCCACCTGCAAGCATCCAGTCTCCATGAATTGAAAAGCACAGAACAATTTGCCTGATGCTGACCTAGTTCATGGGCTAAGCTCCATTATCATTATTATTTTACCACGCACTGTCTTAACTGCTTAATCGCTTTCCTCTTCACAGACTAGGCTGCAAGAACCACTTTTTGTCCTTCCATATTGAGAGTGCCACCTAGTGACTCTGATCCGTAAGAACCCTTCCTGGCTGTCAGGCGGCCTCTGTCACGTCACGTGAGCTCGTCAAGTCGGTGTTTGCAGCAGCCATGCTGGTGACTGCTGGCTTCACACAGACGGCGCAGCTTCCCTTGTTCCTTTCTATTTTTATTAGCACAGGAGGAAAAAATAGCATCATCGGTGTTTTATAATTGGAAACATGACCTATATATTCTTGGCTGCCCCATCCTTTCCTAGAAGGGGAAAAAAGTGAATCAATTTCAGAAACAACAGCTTTTCTAATCTGTGTCCTCAGCATTAATGCCACCAGGTTAATTAAGGACAGTGAAATGTGGTTGACTCAAAACAATGTGGGAAGGAGGCAGAGAAGTTAGATTCCAGAAGTACAAAGCTTCCAAGAGGAAATTGAAGAATAGGATACATGCCTACAGCAGTCACGGGAGTTTTAAATAGCTGAACTTGCTAAACTTGCAATTTAAGTCTTCTGAGCACAGCCTTTGGAGAGAGAGAGGTTTCTGTGGGCCTGGGAAGCAAACCCAGCAGTTTCAACCTGACCCTGAGCTCTGACGATCTTAACGACCACTTCTTCAGGTGACCGTGAGCAGGTACCTTATTGTCCAAAGCAGGAAGGACACAGCCTTCCAGGTTCTGAATAGCACCCAGTTAGAAAAAGCACAGATACGTGCCCTGGGCAAGTCAGACCTTTTGGCCCTTTGTCTTTTCTTCTCCATCCGCCCATTGCTTTCTTGAAGCTATGGCTTCAGAGGATTACTGCATTGTCTCTTACTGTTTTTCTCCAGTGCTACCCAACCTCTGAGCCAATGAGAATCTGGTCTGGCACTCAGACAGGACGTGACCCAACCCCATTGCCAGAGTCCGTGGGAGGAGCTGCTTGGTGTGGGAAATTCACCAAACTGAAACTTTCCTCCAGGTTCAGCCTGCTTCCTGGCATTCCCTCCATCTCCTCGGCCACACAATCTCCAGTCCAAAACGGGTTGGAGGCATGGGCCCTACTCAGGCCCTGACAGTCCCACTCTAAGACATTATGGTAGACTGGGCCAGACCTTGACACCTTCACATGCTGCGAAGCCTCATGGACACAACTGCCAACCTCTCTTGGCAAAAACTTTCGTCTGTCACCTACATTTTTGAAATTCTTACAGGTTCTAGTTCTAACTCTGATGCTTTCTACCTTCATAGCTTCGAAATGCTACTTGCTAGGTTTCTTCCTCTTCAGGGAGGTAGGCACGATGAATTCTGCATCTGCCGCTACCATTCTCCACTCTCTGAGGTTGTCCCAGATCCTGATAGTGCTTTTCCTTTAGCCCTAAAGCAAAAGATAATCCTGCCAACACGGTAGAATATATAGATGACCTAAGTTAGCTATGAGGTCAATGGAAAAAGTGGGTGGTTGAGAAAGGAAGGGACAAAGGTGGGTGGTATATTGCAAAGGTTTTTATCATTATCTGCTCAGCAGGTTTCCCAGAAACCTCTTTTCTTGGGGCATATCCTCCCTAATTTGCCGAGGATAAGCTTATCATGTGCCACAAAACAACCCAGATTGAACCCATCCAGGAAATGCATCCACAAGAGGCCACTGGCTCATTCTTTCTCTTTTCCTGTGGATTGAGAAATCTAAGGAGGTAGACACATGGCTGCTGAGGACCATTTTCTCAGCCACATGGAGAAAGCTAAGTGAAAATGAGGGAAAGCTGAGACAAAGCAGAGAAACAGGAAGTAGAGTGAATTTGATCACGTTGTTTTCACAGACCTACCCCTGGGCTTCCCAGACACTTGAACCAGCAAATCCTCTCTCCCACCACCACCATGTGTTTTTGCTTTTTTTGCCTAAACTAGTTTGAAGTAGATTTTTATTATTCACATTTGAAAGTGTCCCGAGTCCTATAATAACTGCCCATCCCTGCTCTTTCTGTGCCCACGACCCCTTTCCCATCAGTTTGCTGCCCCTTGATTCCCTTCATGGCACAAACCCGCCAGTACTTGGACTATACCAGCCATGATGTGTCTGGGGCACCTCCAAGTGTTTTGGATTTCTCTGGCCCTCTTGGAAAACATCAAATACATGCAAACTCCCAAGAAATACAGTCCTGGGGCCAGACCCAATTGTGCTATCTTTAGTTTGGGGCCCAGTGTCCAACCATGTGGAAGATGGAAGGATGGGATACAACCAGTGAAGGAAAAGCAAGTCCCAAGTCTGCCAGAGAAGAGTGAGGCCCTCATTTAAACACATGCCTCTCCCCAAAGCAGATCTCCAGAAAGCATGCATGCCCCTCTACCGCAATTCCCTTAGACTAATCAATCTCACGTATCCCAAACTAGCCTGGCAATATTTAGTCCAATGAGCTTTCTGTCTGCCCACCCACCAGGAAAGCGGTCATGATATATTCTGCATTAGTATTGTTTACACCAACTATTGAATCCCACGACCTCAGTTTTTGTGAAGCTCCTGCTGCAGAAGGTTGTGAGAGGATCATGCAGTTTCAAAGCCCTAAAATGAAACTTCACATGCAATAATTTCACACCGTAATTATTCCATGAATAGCCACATCTAGTGTAAATGTGTCATTTGGCAAAGCCATAAAGACAAAGGAAAATGTCCCTAATGAATAATCTTTAATAAAGCAGCCCTGGAAAAAGCCTAGTGCTTTTTGGAGCACAACGTGCAAAATGCAATTTTATTTTTCCATTTTCCCCTAGGTTTCAAGTGGCAGAAGCAATCTGATGGGCTTATAGGCTCCGTATGTAGGTCACTGGCACATTTGCATGTCCTCCCAAGAATCATTTTCCATGGGATTTTTGCTCAGGGAGTGAACATATCTAAAATTGAAACTCTCTTTGGTAAGCTGGTATTCAAGTGGGAAAAAATAGACATCAGCTCCCAAGCTGTGCTAACAATGTTGGTTCTGTTTCAAAGTGTTCAATCTGATGAAAATTAAAGAGATGACCACCTAAATGCCTAACGTGTGAAACAGCCAAAAACTGTATTTGGGGAAAAAAACTGTGGTTGTCCTTAACAAGTCACATGTACCCCTTCTAGATTTATGGCCAACGGCATCTTGTCATTTATAGTTTAGCCGATGTCTTTTGGGGCCATTTTGCTGTAATTATTTCCATGCACACTCACAGGAAGCATCCTGCTCTCAGATGGTGACGCCCGAAAGATGATTATGGAGGCTGGAGATGCAGAAAGCCTGCATGGAATCCGAGTTCTCAAAATGAGAAGCGACCAAAGCCAAGGACACACAGAAGAGGATTTTTCCAATTTGGTCTTTAGAAATGTATCAATTTACTAAAGTTACTGAGGTCTTGACAGGAACTACCTTTGTAGTTGCTTTGATTCTCCCCTCTGCTGTTGTTAGATAAAGCTCACCGTGTGTCCCCTTAATGAACAGGTTATCCTAACACTCACCTGTGAAGGCGGCTGAGACACCTGGGCGTATGTGCTGCACGTCTTCAGCCTGGATATGCATCACTGCCCCTACCTGGGAGAAGAGAAGGGGGCCCACAGGGAGCAGCAGCAGCAGCTAACATTCAGGAGGGCAAAGCTTGCCTCCCTCCCCATCCCATCTTCCCCGAGGAAGAGAAGGAACCAGGACCCTATTCCTTTGCCTTCAGGTGCTAAGGGTTGGTGAAGCCAAGAACTCTGCTGGAGTGCAGCGCTCTCTTGGAATGGCTTCCTTATTTCAATGGCCTCCAGTGTGCTCCCCTCTTCCTCCTGGGCCCAGACTGCTTGTAGGAATACTTGGAATGTGCCCCCTGCCTCGTTATTAGAAAGGCTCTCAGGATAATCAGGTGGAGCCCAGAGAGAAGGAATATTGAAGTGGGAAGATGAGGCCATTCTTTTGCTTTCCTTTGGATTCCAATTTTAGCTTTGTGAGTGGTGAGATGAGGAGAAAGCCCAGGGAAATGCTCGCAGGGGGCATCTCCTTGCCCCTAGTTTGGGCGTGAAGTTAGAGGAGCACGAGGAAACGTGCGGCTCACACGTCAGTGGGTAAGCCCCGGGCAGTAGTGACGCGCCATCTTCTGTGTAATCTGTCGTCTGCAGGGCCAGGCTGAGCCACATCCAGTCGGGATTCTGGGTATCCCCTTCTCAGGCTCTCAACTAGCATGTAAACCCAACTCGTCTTCCAGCCATTGGCTCATTTACTCAGCAAACCTTTACCGGGCCCTGGAGGTGCTGGAGAAATATAAATGATGAAGGTCCAATTCTGAAAGAGAAAAAACCGTGCGTGGTGCAGAGCTGCGTAAACAGATGCTTCCATTCCGGAGTGACCCATTCCAGAGATGTCCCAAACACGGAGGCTTCCCTGGTGACGGTGGGGAGACTCCGGAGGCAGGTGGAGGGATGAGCAGCCAACCACAAATGCAGGCAGGGGAGAGCCAGCAGGCCTCCCTCGGGAGCGGGTCAGGGCACTCAGTGCGGCTGGAGTGCCGGCCCAGCACAGGCAAGCAGGGCGAGGTCCTGACATCTCAGTCACTCGGTCATTTATTCGTTCACTTTACAGATATTTCTTGAACACCTTCTCGGTGCCTGGCACTCTTCTGAGCACTGGGAATACAGGAGTAAAGAAAATGCACAGTCCTGATTTCACAGAGTCTGCATTCCCGTGAGTGGCAACAAACAAACAAGTAAATAAGATTGGTGCTGGAGGGGTGGGGGAAGTCAGGCTGGAGAAGGAGGTAGAGAGAGACGACGGATGCTATCGCACACGGGGTACAGAGGGCTGGGGGGCGGGGGAAGTGCCCAGGGAAGGGGCTGGTCAGCACCCTCCACACGGGGGTTTGGCTCGTCCTTCCCGGCTGGGCCCTGAGGACCTCCGAGCCTCTCTGGCCGGTTGCTGGCCCCCGCGCCCCAGCAAGCCTCTTCCCTTCCCAGCTTCTGGAGCCCCGGACCCCCTGACCTGCCCGTGCTCCCAGCAGATGTAGTCACCTTCCTAAGACCCCGAGCAATTGGAGGCCTCCGGGGCACAGCTGTCGTGATCTCAACCCAAGACTTGTTCATTCCTGCGTCCACCCAGCTCAGAGCTGACTCACCAAAACCAGCAGAGCGGCATTCAGCTTCTTGATTCACCAATTTGATGAAGACACTCTACCTTCCTTTACTTTTCAAAAGTGTCCTTAACCACATGAACGACGACTGCTTCACAGCTTTGTGAATGTTCCATTTTCAACACTGATGATGAAATATGATTTTCTAAATATTAAATATTTCAGTGTCAGTAACCAAAATTTCAGCACGCCATGTGGGAATTTTTGAAATTGCTTTTAGTGTCTTTTTGCTGCTATTTTTTACAAGTCTTTTAGCATTTTTAGGATTTTTAATCCTTTTACAATTCCATATTTGTAGTTAACAGATATGAAATTTGAGGTATGAAGCACAAAGTCCACATGGTAATTTCTTTGCAAAATCTCATGCTCTTTCTCCTGATTTCCATGGCTTTAACATTTCTTTTCTAATTTGTCTGCAGACTGCTAACAAGTCAATGCAGCCGACTTGTTTCTTAGGAGAAATGAAAATTTCAACATTTTAGCAACATGTTTTAGGTAATTCTGATTTCTTTTGCATTTTTAAATGTAGTTTATTTTTAAAATCTTATTTGCTAGAAATCTATAAAAGGTCAAGAAGCCATTTGAGGGAATTGCAAAAGAATACTTAAAATGCTAAAAAGCCTTTAAAAATAGGAAAATACATTCAAAAGCATCAGAAAGAAATCAGAAGAAACAGAAAAGATCTTATCACATTGGAATACAGAGGTTTGAGTTAGAAAAAGTAATGTTTTATATGGAAAATGTTCATTTTAAAGTGATTTCTCTTTAGATAACCTTTCAGTGTTTGAGAATTTTGCTTGCCAGTTTCTCACAAGGCAGAACAATTTTAGATTAGTTCATAATTAGAAAATCTTATTATATAATCAGTAACCAAAAATGAACATTTCTGCCAAAGCTATTAAGATAGTTACATTAAAGCTTTTAAACTGGAAAATTACAATTGATGATAATGATCTTGATTAACTGAATTTTGGCAAATTGGGCTTTTGAGAATTAAGTTTTGGCAATTTTGCATGTTTTTGAAAGAGCGCATTCCTTGTATGCTGGGGAGTCTGTCTCTACAACCTACTTCCCTGGGACAGTTGGACTCCAGGCTAGTTCTATTCTTATCTGCCCACTCCCACCTGTACTTCCAATTAGATTGTAAATCGTGAACAAATCCGTGGCCTCTTAGAATCTGTCACTTCAGTTTCCTTGGTAAGACAGGATGCTCCTGGGGCCATGAGATGTGCCAACACCTTAGCTGCAATTGAGTTCACTACTATTAATCTTCCCATGTGTCACGCTGTCAGGATCAGGACCTTTTCTACCTGCCAGCTAATACTGCAGTAAGGAAGCCTTTGGATTTCTGGTGAAACACTGACTTCTATTTTTAAGTGAGTCACAGACCCAAAGGCCATTCCATTCCAATTGAGTGTCTAATACTCTGGCTACATAAATCCAAGCTTTCTTGTTTTAAGCACAATTATTCTCCATTTCACTGTGAGGTGTCATCCCAGGTTTACAAAAAGGAAACTTGAGGATTTCCCCGAAATTACAAAATCTCTCTCTTCCATTAGCCTAGGGCAGTAGAATGACAACACAGGTTAGAGAAAAAGGGGAAATCATGAACCCAAAGTCGGAAGCCCTAAGCTCCAAGGAGAATGCCACCCTTTGTAGGACAGCGATCTCAGAATCTCATTTCCTACCACTGTACGATTAGCGATGGGGGTGCACCGTGATTTCTGTGCCCCCTCTCCATTCTAACCCTCTGTGGGTCTATTAAAGGAGAGCCACTCCCTCAATCAGAAAATGAGGAGCCCTCTCCTTTTTTGGAAAAGCCTTGCATTTCCAAAGTAATCTCCATAAATCACTCTTTTCTGAATCATTGACATTCTTTTGTCACTTTTCCTCCTTCTTGTATTTGGGTTTCAGACTAATTAGCAAAGAGCTCTAGCCCCAAAAAGCCACAGGACCCGAAATGAGATGACAAAGCCAGCGGAGGTGCAGCCCTTCAGCCTGGGCTCCAGTGAGTTCTCCAGCAGGGACTCTCTGTTCCGCCTCAAGCACATCACCACCTCTGTGCTTTTTCTCCTTTTATAACACAGAGGTAATTAACCTCATCCTCTAGAGCTGGAAAAAGAAAATAAGTTTACCAAGATATTGCAGTATTTTAAAATACACTGTAGCTAATCTATCCCTATAGAGCAAGGTTTCTCACTCTCAGGACTAGTGATGTTTTGGGCTGGATAATTTGTTACAGGAGGCTGGCTTGTGCATTGTAGGCTCTTCAGCAACATCTCTAGCCTGTCCCTGCTAGATGCCAGCAGCACCCCTCCAAGCTGTGCCAACCAAAAATGCTCTAGACATTGCCAAATATCACTGGGAAGGCAAACTCTCCCCTCGTTCAGAAACACCATGATATGCCAAAGATACAAAACTAACATTTAGATAGCTCCTGTTAGTAATTGAGAAATACTAAGGTCACCTGATGCCCGGAAGTTAAGAATTTTCAGTCCAGAGAATAGCATAGATTGACATAGATTTGGAGCACAGCTTTTGGCATGAGATGAGCCTAGCTTTGAATCCTATTCCCCAAACCACTGAGTGATATTGGACAGGCAACATGACTTCTCTGAGCTTCTATTTCTTCACCTGTTGGATGGGGGTGTCGGGAGAATTATATATAACGATGTAGGTACTTCAGCACAGTATGAGTTCCATAATAGTAATGTTTGTTATGACAGTGACTCCCACTGGCAAAGTTTAATATTACCACTCACTCCTCTAGAACATCCATTGGATGCAATTTATTGAGCACTTACTGTGTGGAAAGCAGATACTACCACCTCAAAGGTGGTTGGCTTCTCTCATACCCTATCTACCCATTGCATTCAGCTATGCACTGATCCCTGGTACAATCAGATGTGGACAGCACTGACTGGGTTGATTTCAATCAGGGCATATTGCACAAGCCATGGTAATAAATGACATAAAGATGTGCTGTAGGACAGGTGCTTTGAAGTATCATACCCTAACTAGTACACAAACCCGTAACTCTAAGGTTATTATGTATGGTTCTCCAAAATATATATGGCGAGCCTGTTATACAAATGTGAATTTATTATAAAAAGGTGATTCTGGTATATTTTAAAAGAAAAAATTAAACACGTCTCTATGAAGGGTTGAAGGAGGAAGGCATGAGTGAGAAAGTAGAAAAGCCATGGTTATTCTGGGCCTTGAGGCCTAGGGAAGATATCCAGAGGGAGACATGGGCAGGACTAGGCCTTTCTGCAAAGAGAGAGCAACATCAGTCAATGGGGAAGAGCGACAGTCATCTAGGAAACAAACAAGCAAGAAAACTAGACTTAACAGTGGGCCCTGGTAGGCAGAAAAGGACACTCTCCAGGTGAAATGCTGCTTAAAATTACTGCAATTGTTCTTGTAGGTTTTGGGTGCTGCAAATATCTTCTCCCAAACTGTGAATTGTATTTTAACTTTGATTTTAGTGTCTTTCAATAAAGAGAATATTAAATCTTAATATAGTAGAAAATTTCAATCTTTTCCTTTAATTTTTGTGCTTTTTTTTTTTTAGCTTACTTAAGAAATCCTTAATGTTTTGTTTTGTTTTGTTTTTCACACATTTAGGTCTTTAATTTACCCTAGAATTGATTTTTTAAAGGTGTGAGGTAGGGATCTAATCTATTAATTTGGCAAAATTGGCATTAAAAGCATGACACTGGTGTGGCTCTCCCTTTAATCTTTTGTGACTTACAAAACATTTTTATAATTTTCTCACAAGTGGACAAAAAGATACACAAGAATGCTCATTGCAGTATTTTTCATGATAGTAAACAAAAGGTCCCTGAAACATAGAATGTGTGTACAAATTCAGTGTATTCATGCAGCCATGAAAACAACTGAACTGTAGCCCTGTATATCAGCAATGAGAAATCTCAAAATTATAATGTTAAGAGAAAATAAAAAGATCCAGAATTACATTCTTTGAAACCATTTAGAAAGGGTTTTAAATGAGTGAAAGAATACCATATATTTAATAAGCATAAAACAGGCAAACAATTCCATGTGCTTAAAATGTAGTAAAAATAAAAGCTTGCATGAAAATGAGAGACCTCCAAGTTATGGAGTCACTTCTGGGTAGTATGGAAAGGACATGGATCCATGGAAAGGTACACAGATGTCTCAGTTTCCACTCTATCTGTAATATTTTAATTAAAAATTAAACCCTGAAGTAATACATGATGTTATGATAGAAATGAGTTTGGCACACATAGGTTTTTATTATGTTATTGTTTATACTGTGTGTGTCAAACTTTTTAATTGTGACTCATAGGGGCCCAGTACACACACGTATACACACATACACACACATGGAAAACTGGAACACAAGTTCCATGAAAAATATTCGCACTTATAAATTGGTGCACTCTGATATTTTCCATTCTATTTTATTGTTTCTTTTCTTAGTAACTGCTCTGGGCCATTTGAAAACCACCGGTTGATGTGGTTTGTGTGTTTGAAATATTTTACAATTAAAAAGATATCAATACTGGTGACTGAAAGCCTCAATTTATCTAGAAGGATTAATGGTTATACAGTAACAGCATTCAAAATATGTCAAAGTCACAAGAGAACTTGGTGATTTGCAGTGGTTTTCACGCTATGTTTAGCAGTGAAACCCTTTTGCCAAATTACATGTTAAGCATATTCAAAACAACAACAGAAAATATTACAACCTAAGTAACAGTACCAGACTCTTCCTTAGGGAGAGAATCGTCTTCCTTGGAAAACTCCCTCCGACGTGTGCAGAGAAGGTGAGCCCCTCAGAGGCCTGGCCCGGGGTCTTAGAGGCAGAGGGAGGCAGCCCTCCATAACAGAAAGGGAAGAGTTTGGAAGTGCTGGGGAAATCGACAGGGTTGGGGTGAGGAGCTGGACGGAGGCAGAGAGCTGGGGGCACGGCAAGGACTGAGGGCACCCCACTCTCCACCGAAAAGTGCATTAAGCTTGTGGCTGTCTGGTACGTGGGATGATACAAACTCAGCACAGCCAGCTCGTGAGGCTGAGCAGCCTGTAAGAACACCAAAACCCGAGAGACCAGGGCGGCCAAAAGAACTTAGGCCTCCTTTGAAGTGAGCATAAATTGGGAGGAAGATTTGGACTTGCGCTGGGTTCTAACAGCAGTTCAACTAGCTCTCAAAAGCAAGGAAGCCCACGGAAGGACGCTGGGTGGTGGCTGCACCTAATCCACACAGCAGGTAAAAACTGGGCAGTTCTGAAGGGGGCCTGGGCAGGGGCTTGTGGATGGACGGTGCCTAGTGGAACCTGCACCCTCGGCCTCCCTCCCTGAACTGCCCCGCAACTGAGCGAGCTCCGTGGAAGGTAGGGCCCTGGGGAAAGCAGTGTGCAGCCCACTTTACAGACCGGGGAACAGAAGCACAGTAGTGAAATGGGCAACCCAAGGTGACCAGATTAATAAAACAACCTGGTCTTCTGCAAACCAGTTCATCACCCTTTCCGTGACTGGGCAGCATCCGTTGGTGTGAGCTGCTTCGTAGGATTAATTAGGTAGGACCAATAGGATCAGACTCTTGAGAGAATAAAATGCAGTTCATTGAATTCTGCCATGGGTACGAGGGGGTTGGAAATAGAAAAAGGAACGAGGAATAAGACATCCTATGGAAAGAAGCTGAATTAAATTGCTCCTCCCACCCCAATAAAAGACAGGCAGGTAAGTCCTCGCATCTTAAGAATTTTCGTGGGGCTGCACTGGCTGCAAGGGGAAGGTGGTGGGAGTCTGCCAGGCCATGCCTGGCTTTGGGACAAATGGCCTTGTCTTACTTCCTCTGTCTCCTGATAAGCCCAGGAGAGGATTTATGGTTGTTAAAAAAGCTGCTGAAACAGCTCAAAAGATATACTTGGTGTCAAGACACCCACAATTTGCCTCAGTTTAACTTCTACTGCGCACCTTTTCCCACCTGTTCTTATCAGAGCACATGAGAAAGCCTCTTGCCAAGGAGAGCAAAGCCCAGGGACAATTGCTTCTGTGATCTTCCTTTGACTTATTTTCTTCAGGTGGCTGAAATGTGAGCAGTATGTGGAGTGGACGGCTCCCAGGGAGCACACCTTGGAGTCAAAAGGGCTCCACCGGCCTTTGCTTACCAAGCAGAGCTGGACATACTGCCAGGGAAGCCAGCCAGGATGGTGTCATAACTACATATGCCAAGGCTGGTCAAGGAGTTCCGTGCCTCCTGCTTGCTGTTATAAGTAGTGCAAGCCAGGCATCAGCATCACTCCTCTAAGAGCAGCAATCACCCTTCCAGAGACTGGGCTTGGATTCAAACCCAGGGCTGTGCAGTCACACGAGGCATCTCTAGATACCATGCCAAGATTGCCCTTTGCCCCAGCCACACAAGAGAGGCTTGTCAGCCTTGCATTGTAACAGGCAGACCAATTCTGGATGGTCCTGGACAGGTCTGACAGCTGCCAGTGGACTGGATGATCCTCAGCCCTTGGAAACCATCAAAACGTGTCATCAGTATCTTTTCAAATCAGCAGGAGGGCAGCCCTCAAGTGTGCTCCAAAA
The DNA here is from genome assembly GCA_029593785.1 of Cabassous unicinctus. Taxonomy (NCBI): domain Eukaryota; kingdom Metazoa; phylum Chordata; class Mammalia; order Cingulata; family Chlamyphoridae; genus Cabassous; species Cabassous unicinctus. The sequence goes on along the minus strand of JAQZBX010069200.1, from coordinate 204 downwards.
ATCACCTCCTTCCAGTATCCTTCATCCAGAAGGGTTCTGAGCAGGCCAAGAAGGCTGTGGAAATACATTTTCTGGGAAGAGACTGGTTTCCTACAGAACCTCTTATGGCCCCCGTGTGTCTTGGAGCACGGCTGCACCTACGGTAAAGCGCAATACTTGAAGAACCCAGCTATTACTCGACTGGTGTCGCTCTCAGCGGTCATT
>JAQZBX010069199.1:0-15618 GCA_029593785.1 Cabassous unicinctus | reverse complement strand
TCTTAGGAGATGGCTGGGAAGCGGGCCAGACTCCTGAGGCTCAGACTTCTGCTAGTACCTCTTCTTCCTTGCTGGGCTGCCAGAACTAGGGGAAATGCTTTTATTTTCCTCGTCAGAATGAAGACATACCATCGGCCGGAAACTTTTGTAGTCTGAGGAGTCTAGTGTAGTTCCGCTGCCTTTTGACTGGAACTGGCAGGTATGTCTTCAAAATCCTTTCTCTTTTCAGTTCTTGCAAAGTGCAACTCCTTCTCCGTTGTGATCCTACCTCTGCCAGAAGAATGAACAAGGACCACTTGGAACTTCTGGCCTTGTGCTTTCTGTGCATTTGAGCCCATCCCACGCAGGGAGCATGGCCTTTGCGCCGCTACCTGTCCCCTGCTCATCAACTGGCTGCTGTGATATAATGGTCCCCCTGCAAAGCTGATGGCGTGCCCTTGGCATAGCCAGGACAGGCCTGGCAGCCATTTAGACTTCCTTACTAAACCTCAGGCAAAGCATCACAAGTTCCCAGCGCCCTGAGAGGTTCTACAGAGCAATTCTGCCTCAGTGGGCCTTCCCCGCACCTGAAGCTCAGGGACCTTGGGAGGAGACTCCCTCGGTCCATTTACAAAGCTACCTTTTGAAAGCTGTATGAGCTGTGGATTTAAAAGACCCTGGTTCTCTCTTTCATGGAATACAAAGAGGGAATGGGGCTCTTTTCTGTTGGTCTCAGGCTGTAGCTTTGTTGGACAGAGCAACATTCCCAAACAGTCATCACTGCCTTGCAGACAGCAGCTCACGAGGGGCCAGGGACTGAGGTCAGGGGGGAGAAAGCACGAGGACTGGGTGCTCCGAGGCTGCAGTGGTGGGTGATGAGACCACAGTGTAAAAGGTCTATACAACATGGCGAAGGCCACACACATTTGTTTTTGCTAAGAGGGAGGGCAGGTGTTTGTTACCCTGTTTTAAAGGTTCGGAGAGATTGGTTTCACTTCTGAGCCTTAGGGGTGTCTACTGGTTAGAGTAGAAACGTCTTTTTGGGGGGTTGGTCTATCTTTTGTGGCCACTCTGCTTTCAGTCACCTGAGAGTGTCCTAACTGCTTTTAATCAACACCCATTCCCATTTCCCCCCATCTACCAAGTTCCTGGGGTCATCAAACCATTTGAAAAGAATGTCAACCTAAGTGCTTGGACAGCTGTTGCTGTCAGTGGAGTTTTTTAATTTAGCATAACCAATCATGTTTGGCTAATCTATTTGTTGGCACGATATTTTAAATCATCTGTATGTTATTGTCTCTGGATATTTTCTTAGCCTTTTGACTCTTAGGTCAAATTGGAGCCCTTCTTTCTTTTAAATCTTCAAAAAATTCTGCTACCTTAGTGAATGTGTATGCAAAAGATATAGAGCTTAAGACCCAGCAGGTTTAAAATCAAGTAAAGATATTTTCTAGTAACATGTGACTTGACCACTAAGGGGGAAGGTATTGAAAAGAGCCAACACACCTGGCGGGATTTTTCAGAAAAAGAATTTAATCAGATCCCTATGTTCTAATATTAATGATTAGCTAGGAAACAAGTAGTAAACTGACTGAAAGTGTCTTTATTTCATACCTTCAACCTGGTTTCCTTCAGCTGGAAAGAGCTAAGGTAGAAATACGGTTTTGATTATGGAAAAATTATTTAGCCCACCTAAGCATCAGTATTTTCGTCTGTAAATCGAAATTGATACTGTTGACCTCAGACAGTGGTTGTGAGGATAAAATGAGACAAAGTATAACTAGCACCTTCCAGAGCACTTGCCACCTGCTCATGAAATAGCAGCAGCTATCAGCCGGTTCCCACCCATCCTCAATCAACTCACTGACCGTTCTTTACCGAGCATCATCAGTGTTAGGTGCTTGGAGAAAAGAATAAATATATAACCCTCATCTCTGAAGAATTTTCAGTTTGTTCAGGGAAACAAGATATGGAACAATGCAGAAAAAAATCCCTGGGTAAATTTGGTCCCCATCTTTCCGTATCCCAGTGAAATATTCTGTTCCATCTATCACTGCCAATGAGCTGTATCTTCTTGTGCAAAGAATAATCCTAAGTGATGTGAAGATAGACCTGAACTGTGGACAGCCTCACTTCATGCAGTGAGCCCCTGGCATGTGCCACGCACCCATCAGCCTTCTGTGATGTGTTCATCTCATCATGGACTCCGAGCGTGAAGTCTGCGATACACTCTGCTACAGTGTTCATTATAGTATTCCTTTTAGCACCGAACAGTATCTTTTCTTTTTGATCAATTACATAAAAGAAAAGACACGATTCTGGGACAGTTCCAAGGGAAAAATATGTTATTTTAATATTTAATGATTCACTGTCTCAACTAGTGGTGAGCTTCCTGAAGATTTCTTCCAGAATTACCTCCCAAAGCTCATTGAAAACAGATATTCAATCTCTGCATTTTGGGTAGCTTTCCCCAGTTTGGATGGTTCCCTCTAATGACAACAAATCAATTCTACAGAAGCCACAGTAACCACATGTAAGTAGATTCTAAGCATTTAAACAATAACGTTCCAGTAGTCAGCAATAGGGGAAGATTACTTTTCTGTTTTCTTGCTTGGTTTTGTTTTCATTTTTTTCTTTTCTTCTTTTATAATTATTTTTTACTAGACTGCTGCTCTAGACACAAGATTGTGCACTCATTCAATATCCATGAAAAATAGATATTTATTAAGGATGCTTAAATACTGGAGAAGACAATTCAAGGCAACAATTAAGTCAGATTTGTTTTTTTTTGTATCCTAAAAACCAGGAGGTTTGTAACTCACACAGCCTTCTTAACCACTGCCATGAAAACATTCATGGATATTCAGATGTAATTTTTGGACAGAAAAGGAGGCACTGGCAGAGTCCATTTTCATTGACAGCAGAACGAAATCACTAGTCAATGAGAATAGAAAATAAAAACTAAATAGATATCATAGCTATCATTTTGAGTTTTTATTATGCTCAAGACACTGTTCTAAGTGATTTGTATTTATCAACATCTAAAATTCTCACAACCCTACGACTAGTCCATTTTACAGGTGAGGAAACTGAGGTCCAGAAAAGTTCAGGAACTTGTTCAAGATTATACAGCTGGTAGACTTCATAACTGGGTTAGATAATTGTCCCAGAGCCAGGAAAATGCAGTTTAAAGATAAGCTGTGGTCATTTGCAAACTTGGGAAATGAGCGTCATTTCAGGCTGGTATACCTCCACTGAGAAGCAAGAATTTGAGGAAGGAAGTGGACTACCACAGACCTGCAAGGACCCATAAGTGATGTAGTCTCTGCTTGACAAGTAGAATGTAACCAGGTCAAGGATGTGGCCAAAACAACTCTCCTGCCATCACTCTGGCACTGAATCAAACAGTTTCTCATATCTGGGACAGGTCCTGCATTTAGCTTCTTATTTTGCACTTTAAGCTTCTGAAGAAGAAAGAATCATGAACATCCTCCATAGATTCTCCACAAGTAAATTATAAGCCCTTTAGATATAAGAATATGGGGAAGTGGATGTGGCTCAAGCAGTTGGGTGCCCGCCTACCATATGGGAGGTCTTGGGTTTGGTTCCTGGTGCCTCCTAAAATAAAAAAGAAGACGAACACAAAATAGAGAGCAGACAGTGAGTGCAAACAATGAGGGGGGAGAAATAAATAAAAATAAAATCTTAAAAAAAAAAAGAAGACTATGCCTTAGCCATTACTTGTAATCCTCTGAAACTAAGCCTATCAATGTGCTTGATTGGCACATAGTAGATGGTTAGTATATGGTCAGTGAAATGTTGAGTGCCTGTTATACGTTTGGGAACAGAGAAAGTCCTTGGCAAACATTTATTTTTCTGGAAAGTCAAGGAGCATGGAGTGTACAGTTGGGGGAAAGCAGCGGCTACTCTTACCAAACTCTGCTGTTGTCTTGCTTTCCCAAGCTCCTGGTCACAGTGAGCTTTGTGGGTGTGAAAATGGGCATAGTATATAAATATTTAAAGAAAACATTGAGAAAAATAAGTTGTAAGATGTCTAATGGAGCTAATTATCTAATTATAAAATAATAGAGCATTATGTCAAAAGTACTTCATTAAAAAAAGAACAATTACCTATAATTAAAATTTAAATTTGATTGAAGAATGTTGAATTCATTACTGCATTGACAAGTTCTCAGGTTCATTCCCTTCTCATATTAGTTTTTGCTCTTTGAGGGCAAAATTTCCTTTCATTGGTAAACATTTTTTTAAATTCAATAAGATTTGTATTTTAAAAATCAAAATCAACCAAGGACAGAGTCAGGCACAGAAAAGAAGTTACAATGTTAGAGGATGACAGATTTGTTCACTGCTCTAAGAAGCAGTGCTGGGATCAGGAGGCCAGCATCCTCACTGAGTACAGCTCTATTTGCCATTATTGCCAGTTAAAGTGGGGAAGTATGGGAAGAACTGCCAAATAACAACAACTTGAGGGAGAAGAGATACCCCAGGAACCACTGAGACTATTGAAGGTTGTAAGAAAGGTACAGTCCTCATCCTTGAAGGAATACCATTTTGTAATGATTCTTTAAGCCTGTGTGAGGTACATTATGTTGTTTGACCCTTTGAATCCTCTAATAGTTTTCAGGTTATTCTGGTTACTTGGTGGTGCTTAACTACAGCCTATTGAGAACTGATAGATAAAAGTGATCAGTACACTCGTGCTTGGGTACCCATCACCACCAAGTGGAGAAGAAGAGGAGTTAGAAGATCTACTTATTTCCCCACTCTCCCATGAGTAACTTGGCCAACGTGCAGCTTCTCTCTGAGACTTTATCCACAGCAATGAGGCCAGTATAAGGTCCTGTCCGCTTCTCAGGACTGCTTTAATTGTCAGATGAGTGATGTATGTCCCACTATAGCTTCAAATCCACAAGGTTTTGTCCATGCAACTGTTATCGGATGAACAAGGCCAAACCAATACTAGTTACTCTTGTCCTGGACATGAGTTCACCTGATGTGGATCCTTCTCAAATCCTCAAGGCATGAGGTGTGATGTTTTTCATAATTCCAATTTCCATCAAGTGTTATCGATGACTTAGAACATTGATTTTTCTGGTGGTGTTTACATGCATGCTTTCTGCAGCCATTAGTGGTCCTCATAGAATTGATAACTTTTTGAACCGTGTCAATGAGCCTATCGATTCTTGGAAGGACCTTAATCTAGGAAAACTTTTTAAATGTTTGCTATTGGTTTTTATTAACATATAATGTAGCAACAGGATTGAAAAATTCAAGTATTGTGCGATTGACTGGAAATCTGAAAGTAAAAATCAATGTAGGTAATCTACTTAATAAGTCATGAAACACACACACTCACACACACAAACTGGGGGGAAGTCAGCTAAGATTCATGATCAAGGAGGCAATTCTGTGTGAACATGCTTTGCCTTGTCAGCTTGCTTTCAGCCAATTCCCTGCCCTTACGTGCCCAGTCATCGCCTTTCTGTAGCTCCCATGGGTTGTCCTCATGCCAGCTTCTGACCCCCTTGCCTTCATTCTGTAGCTACTAGCTCCTCTAATAACCCAGTAGATCAGATAATGCTATCAATGAGGCCTTTAAAATTTTGCATGAAGTATGCATCCTACCATCAGGCAAGAACTAAGAGCTGCAAAATCTTCATTAACATAAGCTTAGTGATGGCTTATAATGTCCAGTGCACCAAGAATGGAAAATTCACATACAATAATTACAAAAACCAAGATAACGAACATTTAACTGTCCCAGATGACGGTAAATCAGAAAGAACCGCACAGCTTACCTGCTACACAATTAACAACCAACAGAGTGACCCTTAAGTATCTCACTTCCTTCGGCATACACTTTTAATTAACAGAAACTTGTTCACCTCTTTTTCTTCAGACTCAGAAAAAGAAAACACAGTGTATCCTTAAATAGTTTATCTTTTTTAAATGTTCATATAGGCAAGAGAAATTAATATGTAGCACAGGCAATCTATTCAGAGTGAGGAAAATCTCCCAAGTAATAATTTTGGAATTCCCACTAAGTTATCAAAAGAAGGAGAAAATCCAATTCCATTCTCCTTATAAATCCATTTATCTCTAGTCCTATGGAAAACAATGAAATACACTATTAAGGCGGATAAATGTGTGTCCCTTGGTGATAATAGCACCACAAGGGAAAATAAAATAGGGCAAGGGGATAGCATCACTTTTATATCCAAATTTCAAAATGGGTAGGTAAAGGGTACCCAGTGGTTGTGAGGCTCTGATTTTCAGAAAAGCCTATTGAGGAAACCTTCAAAATCCAAGGGAGTTAATCTGAGCTTTAGGCATCTCATTAATGAAAAGATGACAAGGTATCTACCCCTCAGGCAATGTCTTTATCCTTCAGTCCAGGCAATGTCTTTGGAAACTTTACCTAATGTACACATGCATGCATAACATAATTACATTTGTCAGCATTAGCAGTTTGGACAAGGGGTGATTAAACGCGATAGTCTGCAGACTAAGGAGGGGTAGCATGTTCTGCCCCCTGAGGGCTTAGGCAAATGGCTATGCTACCCGTGTAGAAAGCCATCTTTCCTCTATACCAACTAGGTGAGAAGAAGAGGCATGCATGGGTTTACAGGTAGGTTTGAAAACAAGATTTTGTGCATAGACACTTGTTTATATTTAATTTTTATTACAGAAGTTGTGAGTTGATAAATCAGTCATGCACATGTGCAGAACTCCCATACAACAACTCTTCACCAGCACACACACCATTATGGAACATCTATTACAGATTATGAGACATCATTAGACCATTACCACTAACCATGGTCCACAGCGCTCACTTGGTATATCTCTTCCATACCCCTCACCATTAACACAGCACATGTGCATAGACACTTTTAATCCACCTCACCACACTCTACAGACTACAGAAAGTCATGAAGTCAGATGTGTCCTACCCTTGCTTCCTTCTTTGTACAAGTGTTATCAGCCTTAGAGGGGCTAAAGGTAAAGTCTAGCAACCCTGGTGGCTAAAGTAGGCAAGAAGGGCTCCGTGTGACATGGACTAATCTAGACATATGGGATGATAGGAAGCCATTGTGAAGAAGCTTCCTTCAAAGCTCTCCACCATTGCATCCAGTCCTTTTCTTCTCCTCCCTATTGAATGCCTGCAGTGCAATCGTGGAAGCATCTCTCCCTTGAGTGGTGCATGATGCTACAGGAAGAGCATTCAGGCATGTTCCTAACAATCTGCCAACAGTTACTCCATGAGAAAATTCTTCCATCATGGAGGCAACAAAGACCAGGGAGAGCTCAACCAGAACTGTGGCTTGCAGGGTTCGTTATCTGCCACAGATGAGAATTAATTCTGTAATGAAAATTATCATAAAATACTTGTAAAGTAATTTTCAAAATGTTTCTTGCCTCCCTTTTGGCATATTTATCCTCACAGCAGCATTTTAATATAGGCATGATTTTGCTCATTGTACAGATGAAACAAATTCAGAGTCTAAGGGTCCTGCTTTAAAACACCCATTTTATTGGGTAGAGCCAAAATTAGAACTCAGGTCTTTACATTCTTAATCTAATTTTACTTTTAGTTATTCCGGGAATGTTGATAGGAAACTTACATTCCAGTCTTGGATCTGAATCCAGATCACTACTTGACTTTGGACCAGGCACTTACCCCCTTCTTGTTCCTTTCCATATTTAGAAGACTAAAATGAGACAGATAAGCAATTTTGCATTTGGGAACATTTATCCTACAAGATACTGAACTCTAACCATTCACATTCTTATTTCTCCTAATGCAATGGGCATTCTCTAACAGGAATGGAAGGCTTAAATTAAGGCACTGACGTATCAAAAGGGGGCATATCAAGCACTGCCAGATGGTCTGGGATTTATAGGTGAATATCAAATTTAAATGAGCCTTGGAAATGTGGAAATCTTATGAGCAATTTATTTGAGTGGGGACAATGAACAATGTAAAGGTTTCATTTATTTATTAACTATAATTTAAAATAAACTGAGCTAGATATTTGGAATCAAAGATGGACATAAGATGCTTAATGTATATGAACCCAACCAGTTAAAATTAATGTAATAATACCTGTGATACAGTTGTGTATAAAGTGTTATAGTGTTTCTTCTAAGGGGGTTTGTAGCAGTATGATATAGTTTATGAATTCCAAAAAGAGATATTGGATTATGTTTGTAAACCCTTCTGTTCTTCTGAGCATATTAGATTGTATTGGATTCTGAGGTTTCACTTGTGCTGGATTAAATTATGATTAAGGCTTCGATTGGGCCATGTCAGTAGGATGTTGAGTCCCTGCCCCATTGGTAGGCAGGGACTCACAGAGAAAACTACATAGCAGAGGAGTTAGTTGGAGTTTTAATGCTGGAGCCCTGGGAAGTAAATACACAGAGAAGCAAATACATGAGGAAAGAGAGAAGGCTCCATTAGACACGGCAGAGGCCCTGGGAAGAAGAGCAATTTCCCTGATAGTCTACAGCTGGCCTTGTGAAGAGAGCAAAGCAGCTGAGCCCAGAGGGAAACAAGTGCTGGGAGAGAGATGAGACTTATCCCAGCCTATGGCTGATATTGAAAGAAGCTGGGACCACAGAACCTTGAGAGAAAGAGGGAGCCTAACCCTTGCAGACATTGGCAGCCACCTTTTTCCAAAACAAGGCAACAGACTTTGGTGAGGGAAGTAACTTAGACTTTATGACCTGGTAACTGTAAGCTTCTACCTCAAATAAATACCCTTTATAAAAGCCAACCGATTTCTGGTATTTTGCATCAGCACCCCATTGGCTGACTAATACAGAATTTAGTACTGGAGAGCGAGGTCATTCTTTTGCAATTATCAACAAGCTGGAATGGTTTTATACATGGGTAAGGGGTATTTTTGGAGGAATTGTGAGATGTTTGATAGAAAAGGCCTAGAGCACTTTGAAGAGACTTTTTATAATGCCTTAGAAGTAAATGATGAAACTATTATTGGAAACTGGAGGAAAGGTGATTCATGTTTTAAAATTGCAAAGAAATTAGCAAGATTAACTCCTGATATGTTATGGAATTCAGAATTTGAAAATGGTGAGCCTGGGCATTTAACTGAAGAACTTTCCAAAGTAAACTCAGAGAATGCAGCTTGGCTTCTCCTTGCAGCTTGTAGCAAAATGCTAGATGAGAGAGATAAGCTGAGAACTGAACTGTTGGGCACAAAGAAAACAGAAACTGATTCCAGAAATTCCAAACCTCTGAAATCAAACCCCCAGATGATAGTGCCCCATTTGAAGACTTAACTAAAGTTGGAACTTTTAAATCAGGATTCAAAATGCAGTTATCTAGGAAAGACTGTGGAAAGTCTTACTGTCTGATGGCTTGGACCGCTGCTTCTTGCATGCTAAACCAACAAACTTTTTGAGAGAGCTGTATGAAGGGAAAAACACCATTAGTTTGGACTAAAAGGGACATGGAAGGGAGAGATTGAAGGGGAAATGATTTAATGATTTCAAGAGGAAAACCACGGAAGCTGAGATGTGAAATTAAGACATCGTCTTGGGCCAAGAGAGGAAACTCACCCACATGTACAGTTTGCCCCTGCAGTTGAAGAAGGTGGATGTTCCCACCTGGTGTTCAAGGAAAGTGTTGCCACCCCAGGGTACAGAGATGATGGAGTACATCCCCATGGATTAGGGAGTTTGAGGTCAATGCCCCATAGGTCTGAGAGGGGTGGTCCTGTTCCCAAAGGATTCGGGAAGACCAGGTGACCAACTCGTTGTTCTGAGAGGTTTGGGCCTGTATGCCAAAGGTTAGGAAAGATGTTGTCTCCACTTCACTGTACTAGGAGGGTTAAGACTCTAACCCAAAGATTGAGTAAAGTGTGGTCATCACCCCAACGCACTTGGAGGGTGAGGTCTGGAGCTTTGTTGCCACCCAGATGCTTGATGAGGGTGGAATCAAGAAAATGGCCATTGGGTAAGCCTGTGGAAAGGGTGGGTCCCCATGTGGCCCCAGGGAGAAGAAACTCTCATCTTGAGAATGACTCTCACACTTTGAAATCCAAAGGAGTATGCCCTGCAGGTTTACTGAACTGTAGGGGACTCATGACTCATGTTTCCCTCCCATTTTCTCCTTATGGTAATGGAAATGTGTATCCTTTGTCTGTCCATTCGTGTACTGGAAGCAGATAAGTTGTTTTGTAAGTTTCAGAGATCTACAGCCACATGGGACTTTGCCCCAACACAAATTGTATTTCTATAAACTGACTGTGATATGATTTAGTACTTAGCATTGTTAAGCTGAGTCCAGAGAGAAACAAGCCCTGGGAAAGAGATGAGACTTATCCCAGCCTACAGTTGATATTAGAAGAAGCTCAGACCACAGAGTCTTAAGAGGAAGAGGGAGGCTGAACCATTGCAGACATTGGCAGACATCTTGCTCCAACACATGGCAAGAGACTGGTTAGGGAAGTAACTTACGCTTTAAGGTCTGGTAACTGTAAGCTTCTACTCCAAATAAATATCCTTTATAAAAACCAACCTATTTCTGGTATTTTGCATCAACACCCCTGTGGCTGACTAATACAGGGCTCAACAGAAATTTTGCACAAGAGCTAATGTTTGAATAATATATAAAATTATGCAGTCAGGGATGGTTTTGAAAGTTGGGACATCTAGACAGTGGAAATAGTATGTGCAAATTCATGGGCAATAAATATGACTGTAGAACACAGGTTCAAGAAGCCTCAAAAGATGAAATGAGAAAAGTATGTTAGGACTTGGTTGTAAGAAACATTTTTGCTGTGCCAGAAGTCTTGAGATCTATCCTACAGGCCCTCAAGAGCTAGCAGAGTATAAAAGAACACCATCATAATGTTCAAAAAAATTCTATGGAGGCCACTCTTTTCCAAACATCAGTGATTTCTGAAGTGTAGGTCATGCCATCTTCCTATAAAAATTCAAGAAAATGGGCATGTCCAAGTGCCCCAACCACACAGGACTAGATTATCTTATTATACAAGGATTCACATATATACTTTTGAGCCGAACTGTTGTGTTTGTATTAAACAGTTTCAACAGTTATTTTGTCAAGAAGAAAATGTTGCAAATATGATCAATTAGAGGGAAAAAAATCACAGAGAGTCTTAAGGGAGAGAATTTTAAGAAATACATTCTAAGAAACTCTAAGTATATAAAATTATTTAAGGAATGTCAATGAGTAGGGATAATGTAGGTCTGAGTCTTACTGATCAATTCTCAATTGACAGTACTCTTTAATCAACAGACAAAAACAAAACAATACAGAGTAGAAGAACTGCCTTTGCTAACTGAGCTTCTAAAACTCTTGAAAATCCCCTTAGAGAGACAAAGAAAACTTCAAAGGTCAGAAAACCTCCAGAATGGCCACTTCTAAGTGGAAGACTTCAGATTCCTTTCCTAGGGAAAGAACTTGACCTCTTTTAGAGCCAAGACTTCTGTTGGTCAACCCTTAGAATGGCTGCTATACAAAAGTCTCCTGGGTTTTCTCCAGGCTTGGCCATCAGACCTCTGCTGAATGAGTCTAGCCACTACTCCTGGATCCCCAGAAGGATGATGAAATGAGTTGTCACTTAAGAAAGAAAAGGGTGCTGATATTTCAGTTTGAGGTCACAAGTGGATGTGATGAATGTGGATGAAAAAATCCATCATTCCATTGACTTTTTACATCCTTCCTGCAGACCAGCAATGTAAACTTGAACTTCTAATCCTCCTGGAAGGTTGTGCTTCTGGAAGGTGTGTAGACAAAAGGAAAGTCGTGAATGCTACAGGGACTTCAGGCAGACACCGCGGAGATGGGAGATGCAAGGGCTGGGAAGCATGCAGACTTCAGCATTGCCACATGCTCCCCACACTAGGTGAAAGCAAAATCCAAAGCAAAATCAGTTTATTAACTGGCTTTCCTCTCTTAGATTTTGCCCAGTCTCTTGCCAACCTTTCTCATGACAATCTTTTGACAGTTTTTCTCATTCAGTTTCTTCACCTTCCACTCATTGCTCAGTGCACTCTGCCAGAAGTGCTATCAGGCCACTTATATTGCCAAAGCCAAAGAACTTTTACATTTCTTATCCTACTACACCATTTTCTAATCAGTTGATTTTATACCTTCTTTCTTTAGTTTGATAATAATAAGATAATTGCTAATATTTGCTGAGTGTTGAATATTTGCCAGGCTCTATTCTGCTTTTTTTTTTCCCAGAAATTCAAATTTGGCCAAACAACCCTGCTTTAAAAATTCTCAATGGCTCCCATGGCCAACACAGGAAGAAGCCCCACCTCAGTAAAAGACCCGGAACCCTCACCAGATACGGTCTCTGCCTTTCTCCTTACACTTGTCTTTTTCACTCTGTACCCTACATATTATGCTCCTGTAACACAGAAATGCTTACTTGTAGTACCTTGCAGCTACCGCACTCTTCACTATTGTCCATTCAGAGGCTTTACTCAGGCTATTCCTTCTTCCTAGAATAACTCTTCCCCAATTCCTCCTTCACATGCTTGAAAATACAAGCAATCCTTGCATCCTGTAATATTTTCTCTACTGCCTGTTTGTGTTCCCATCTGCTCCGCCTCAGCATACACCTGTCATAACACTTTTCATTTAGTATTAGAATGATTTGTTCATCACCCGTCTGCCCTTCTAGTGTATGAGCGCCTAGTATATGAGTGCATGAGAAAAGGTCATACTTCATCTCAGTGGCCTTCAAACCGGCCCAGTTCCTGACATAGTGTTAAGTGGAAGCTGAAGATTTGGATAATTTGGAGAAAGATGGGTCTGGGAACAACAGAATAGGGTAAATTGACCTAAGTTTGTATCTCTCCTGGAGTAGCAACTCAAAATCTAAAGCAAGGGTCTGGAAACTAATGCAAGGATCAGAAAACTACAGCCATGGGCTGGTTGCCTGTTTTTGTAAATACTTGTTGGCACTCAGCCATACTCATGCATGTATGCATTGGCTATGGCTGCTGTCATGCTACGACAGCAGAATCGAGCAGTGGTGACAGAGATCCTATGATGTGCAGAGTTGAAAATATTTACTATCTGAATCTTCTCAGAAAACCTTTGTCGATGTCTCATCTTAAGTGCATGTTCAAATGGGCATGACACGTTGAGCTTGGTCCTGGCAGGATAGAAGGCTCACAGCCAACACGGCCGTGCGGGAGGTCTGAGCAAGAGGGGCTCGGCGGAGCTGTAGGTCTGAGGGGGCAGGTAGCCTTGACGTCAATGTCAGATGATCAATCCACGGAGAGCCATGACCCTAGACATTTATTAGAGCTACAGAAGGCAAGACCCAGCCCCTCCTTTGGGATGGGGAAGATGGTGTTTGGCAAGGACTCAGCATTAGGTTCTTTGCAGGGCCGGCTGGGAATCATACTATTTCAATTTAACAGACCCTTGCATTTCCCTGCAACAAAAACAAGAAGAAGAATGTCAGCTCGTGTTTGCTGAGGACTTGCCAGGAACAGTGCTATGAGCTTTATATGTAGTATTTAAATTATTCATACAAATGGCCAATGAGGCAGATATATTTTCAAATTCATTTTACAGACTGGGAAACCAGAGAAGAGAAAAATTAGGTGATGAGCTCAAAACTCGCAGACTACTAAGTTTTGAAGTTGGGATTTAAACTTAGGCAATCTGATTCCAGATTTTAATCAATGCTTTTAATCATTACTCAGCACTGCCTGCCTGTTCAAACAGATAGTTGCCTCAGCAGACAGTTGGGAAGTTTCACAGAAAATTGGGGCATATGCCCTGTTGAACACCTTAAGGCACACGTTATGTAGTGGGAGTTGAGTGGAGAGTCTACTTAAGGCACAACGTACCTAGGGGACACCCCATCCTGGATATCCAATTGAAGGGTACGCCACGGATTCCAAACCCCATCTGCCAGTGGTGCTGAGGCTCTGATCCTATTCCCCTCTCTGGCTGGATGGCTTTGGAAAAAGATTGGAGCGCCCAGATAAAGGCCTTAGAGAAGCAGGGAAGAGAAGGAAACAGGCATGCTGCAGCCTGCCCACGACCTGAGATTTAATTTCCTTTCTTGTTCTGCTTCTCCTCATGATGACCTTTGCTCATCATGGGGCCAGACAGAGAATACCTGAAGCTCTGACTGCTAGGTACTCACTTCCTAGAATGTGAACTGAAGTTGAGCCATCCAGCTAGCCCAGAAGTGAGTCAACAAGAGCCAAAGGAAACAGAAGTGGATGTGTGTGTTGTGACTAAAGGGCCACGGGTAGACCTGGATGTAGAGATAAGACCCTGGAGGCCGTGCTGCAACCACACGCAGTTCCCCGCACACACTGGGGCCTCCCTGCCTCATTACTGCTGTTTCTTTGTAGTTTTCATTAGTGTGGATAATAACTTGCTAATGTGTTTGTTATATCATGTTCCAATCTGCTTCACGTTTTCTCTCTCTTTGGTCTCTAATGGTATTTACTAGAAATACCTTCAGGTCAAAACTGAACTAAAATTTCACCAGGTTTATTTCTATTTGAGGCCATTACTTATCCAGAATGACAATATAGTCCCACTTTGTATTCATGTATTGATATGACCATGTTATTTTTTTTCTCTCTCCATTCTTTTTTCCATAGCAGGAAAATAATGAGTTCAGGAAAAATCCGTTTGCAGCAAGTTCTATGAGCCTTTTCCATGAGCTTCAGGATATGGATTTTGCAATGTTTTCTCTCTGAGGAGTCAACATCCCTGCTCAGTACACATGTGGGTACAATAAACTGAGGTCTCACTGTGAGCAACACGGCTGATTCGAGCTTCTGTGTTTTGATCATCTGATATGCGATGGCTGGCCTATGAACATGGAGTGCCTTGTCCCATTGGATCTTCACATCAACTGTCAGCTTGGTGTCATCAACCCCATTTTATAGATTAGAAGACTGAACCTAGTGAGTTAAATAAAATATCTAAGACCACATGGTGATAAGAGGTAGAATCAGTGTTTATGGCCATGTCTGTCTTATTCCAAAGCGCCCATTCTTTCTCCTGGGCTATGTTGTCTGCCTTCACATCTCCATCACTGGTTTCCTGGGCACCATGAGTTTAGGTGCTCAAGATTCACCTTAGGGCGACGAGTTGGACACTTACAGGAAGAAAATTAGCTGACCTATATCAATAATATAAGGCTCTCTGGGGGAGGGACCCAACCGTCAATAGTTAAAGTACCCAGATGAATCCAATGTAGAGCCACATTTGAGATGCAGTGGTAGGGTCTTTCCATGTTCCAGTGTAGACAGTAAGGAGTTTCCTGTGGTAAAGTGCACATAACCTGATAGAAAGCAGAAACGTATTTGGAGACTCGAAGCACCTGGAAACTAAAGAATTTGGACAAAGTTTATTTTTCCCAAAGTATAATTTGTGAAACACTATTTCTGTGCCATATTAGTAAGTGTTACATATAAGAAAAACAAGGTTCCATTGTCAAAGACACTTGACAGGTGTTTTCTGTTACTGCTGTTGTTTTATTATTGTTTTAATCTTACCCTTTTTCAGAGTCTTTAAATTTCTACATGCATTGAAATATCCAAAAGTCATCTAGCATACAGTGGTTTCTGAAT
>JAQZBX010069198.1:0-15619 GCA_029593785.1 Cabassous unicinctus | reverse complement strand
TGATCCTTGGTCCTCGGCTCCTCAGTCACATGGCAATGCACATGGTGACCTCTCCTGACCTTTCCTTTCTCTTCCAGGTTCTGTTGACCTTCAGCTCTTGCTTCCTGTGACTTTATCTCTAAGTTTCATTCTGCTTATAAGGAGTCTAGTAATAGGATTAGAACCCATCTTGACTGAGGTGGGGCCACACATTTACTGAAATAACCTCATCAAAAGGTCCTACTTACAATGAGTTCACACCAACAGGAATGGATTAAGTTTAAGAACATGTTTTTCTGGGGTATATACAGCTCCAAACCACCATAGAGGAGGTGAGAGGATACAGTGAAAAACTGAGAGGTTGAAGAATCAAGATGTTTTATAAAGGAAATTCTACTGTAACTTTAGAAATGTGTATATCTACCTATCTACCTACCTATCTATCTACTCATCCGTCCATCCATTCATCTATTCATCCAAATATTTATTGAGCTAAATGTGGGTGAGCAGGAGAGTTATATTCAGAACCTTGAAATCTCTTCCTGTTTTATCTTCTGAGCAGTCAGACTAGAGGCATAGGAAAGATGTGCAGCTGATTTTAAAGTTCTAAATAATTTTGGGCTATAAAGGAAGGAAAAGTATTATAATTTAGGATTAAGATGGCTACAGTGGCAAAAATAGCCACTATTTATTGCTGTGAAATAGGCCTTACATGTTGCTTGGAGTTCTATGGGTTAACAAATTAAACTTAGAACACATGAATTTGTTTCTGATATTATGTCAGATTTTTTCTCTTTCTGGACAATGACTTATATGTAAATCTTAAGACAGCATGGTTGAAGTAATGGTAACACTATCAAATGCTACCCTTTCTCCTTCGACTAGCACACAACCTATTTAAATTTCAGGTTTTCCTGCTACCTCTCTATAGATGGTGCTGTTCTTTATGGAAAAGATTATTTAATCCATACCAGCAGTATGAAATGTGGGGGCTTTCATAGCCTTGTATTCACCTCTTAAGACAGATATATCTGAAAAACAAAAAACAAAACAACAACACAATATCAAAAAGCTCTCTTTCTTTGGGGGAAACAAAAAAACCACTGTAATGCCATCAGAGCATGGTCTAGAAAGATTTGATAAATTTTATTCAGAGACTGGTGGCTGGAAAATCTCATAAGAAGACAAATTATTAATTTCTGCTCTAAATGCTCTTAGAAAACCAAGTGTGTATTTCTGAGGTATTCACTCCATGAATTAAATGGAAGATAAAATTAATAGATATTATATATCACCATAGGCCTAATATCATCATATTGCATTTGATAAGGGTAATGTTTCATGAATGCTGTGCTGGGTGCAAAACAAATAAAACTGACAATAGTCCTGGCATCCAGGATATTCTAACCTAGAAGAAAGGTAATCAGCTGTCCCTTGGAAGGGTGGCTTTAGCCATCAAAACTACCACCATGAAAAAAAAAATTCACATGGTAATTATTTTTTGCTTATTCAGTATTCTTTGGGGATGTCCCCATCCCTAATTCCTAATTTTGCCTTTCATGTAGGATTGATACTGTCCCCTCTGCTCCAGACATGGCATAGTGGAGCAATCCCAACCCTCTGGCCATGTGATGAGTTCAGGGACAGAAACATGATCTCACAGGCCTATCGGAGCAACTTCTGCTGAAATTACTGGGATAGAGCCAGCTGGAGGGCCATGTATTGCCCCAAGCTACCAGGGATATCTTTGCCACCAGATGGAGAAAGCATGTGTGAGAATGAAGCCATCCCAGAGATAAGCAGAAAGAATAGGAGAGAGAGTGTCCACTATGACATGTGTTGAGCCTTTGTTTTGAGCTGTGCCTAAAGTCTCTTGACTTCTTGGTTACGTGAGCAAGAAGGCAGTGGAGGATGAAATATTTAAAGTGCTGAAAGAAAACAATTGCCAACTAAGAATTTTATATCTGGCAAGACTTTTTTTTTTTAAAAAAAAGGGGGGGATATTAAGACATTCCTAAATAAACAAACCTGAAGGAGTTAATTTCCACAAGACCTGTCTTAAAGCAAGGCTAAAGGGAGTTCTTCAGCCTGAAAGGAAAGGACACTAGATAGTGGATGAAAGCAGCATAAAGAAATGAATACCTCTGGTAAAAGTAACCATATGGGTCATAATAAATGCCAGTACTATTGCATTGTATTTTTTGGTATGCGACTCCATTTTTTTATTTCTTACAGGTGCTAAAATGCAAATACATAAAAAATAATAAACCAATTTTTTGGACATGCAATGTATAAAAATATAATTGTTACAAGTACAAAAAAGGTGGAAGGATGGAGGGATATAGGAGCAGTGTATGTATATGCTAGGGATGTTATATTGATATCAAATCAAATATAATTTTTATGGATTTAGGATGTTAAATTTTAATGCCATAAAGAAAATATCTGAAAATATATTCAGAAAAAAGACAGAAGGAACTCAAAATGGTACAATACAAAAAAGTCAAATAAATATGAAAGTAAGCATTGACAGAAGAATTGAGGGTCAAAAAGGTATAAAACTTACAAAGACAAAATAGCAAAATGGCAGAAGAAAGTCCTGCAGTTTCAATAGCTACTTTAAACGTAAATGGACTAAACTCTCCTAACAGAGGGCAGAGATTGGCAGAATGGATAAAAATGCATGATCCAACCATACGGTTTTTACAAGAGACTCACCTTAAATTCAAAGACACAAATTAAGTAGAGTGAAAGGATGGAAAAAAATATATACCATGAAAGTAGTAACCAAAAGACAGCTGGGGTAGCTATACTAATATCAGATAAAATAGACTTTAATTCAAAAGCTGTTATGAGGGATAAAGGAGGTCATTTATACCGATAAAGGGGTCCATTTAACAAAAAGATATATATGCACCTAACAGCAGAGCTCCAAATAAATGAAGCAAATATTGACATTTGAAGGGAGAAATCGACAGATCTACATTAATAATAGAGGACTCCAATACACCATTTTCAATAATAGACAACACATCCAGACAGAAGATTAATAAGAGATTAATAAGGAAATAGAAGACTTGGATGATATTCTAAACCAACTAGACCCAAAGACATACATAGAACACATCCAAAAGCAGCAGAATACACATTCTTCTCTAGTACACACGGATCATTCTCCAGGATAGACAATATGTTAGGTCACAAAACAAGTCTCAATAAACTCAAAAATACTGAAATCATACAATGTATCTTCTCCAACCACAATGGTATGAAGACAGAAATCAAGAACAGAGAAAGAAATGGAAAATTCAAAAATATGTGGAAATTAAACAACATACTCTTAAACAGTGGGTTAAACAGGAAATCACAAGGGAAATTAGGAAATATCTTGAGGCAAATGAAAATGAAAATACAACATACCACAAGTTATGGGATGCAGAAAAGGCAGGGCTGAGAGGCAAATTTATAACTCTAAATGCTTACTTTAAAAAAGAAGAAAGACTTCAAATCAGAGACCTAACCTTAAAACTGGAAGAACTAGAAAAAGAAGAGCAAACTAAACCCAAAGGGAGCAGAAGGAAGGAAATAACTATTAGAGCAGAGATAAATGAAATAGAGAACAACAACAACAATAACAACAACAACAACAACAAAACAATAGAGGAAATCAACAAAACCAAAAGTTGATTCTGTGAAAAGATCAATAAAATTGACAAACCTTTAGCTAGACTGAC
The DNA here is from genome assembly GCA_029593785.1 of Cabassous unicinctus. Lineage (NCBI taxonomy): Eukaryota > Metazoa > Chordata > Mammalia > Cingulata > Chlamyphoridae > Cabassous > Cabassous unicinctus. The sequence continues at coordinate 11,906 of JAQZBX010069198.1, read as the reverse complement.
AAAGGAAAAAAGAGAGAGATAAAATAACAAAACCCAGAAATGAATAGGGGCACATTACTACCAACCCTGCTGATATAAAAAGGTATGTAAGAGGATACTATGAACAACTGTACACCAATAAATTAGATAACCTAGATGAAATGGACAAATTCTTAGAAACACAGAAGGCACCTACACTGACGCAAGAAGAAATAGAAGATCTTAACAAACCAATTACTAGTTAACAGATTGTAGCAGTAATCTAAGACCTCCCAACAAAGAAAAGTCCAGAAAAGACCAGATGGCTTCAGAAGGGAATTCTACCAAATATTCGAAGAAGACTTAACTCCAATTCTGCTCAAACTATTCCAAAAAAATAGAAGAGGATGGAACTCTCCCTAATTTGTTCTACGAGGCCAACATCACTCTCCTAACAAAGCCAGGTAAAAATACTGCAAGAAAAGAAAATTACAAATCAATATCTCTTATGAATATATAGGTAAAAATCCTCAACAACATACTAGCAAACTGAATCCAACAGTACATTAAAAGAATTACATACCATGGTCTAGTGGGATTTATCCCAGGTATGCAAGGGTGGGGCATCAATGTAATATGCCACATTAACAGAACAAAGGAAAGAAAACACATGATCATCTCAACTGATGCAGAAAAGGCATGATCATCTCAACTGATGCAGAAAAGGCATTTGACAAAATCCAGCACAGCTTCTTGATTAAAAAAAAACACTTAGAAAACTAGGATTAGAAGGAAACTTCCTCAAGGAAATGTTATAAAGAGTATGTATGTGTGAATATTCTCGCTGTCCTGATTTTTGTGATAATCAGGGTAGGCTAAACATTTGCTATATTAGAAACCATGCATGTGTCCCCAGACCTAGTTTTTTCCCCTAGGTCTGGTTTTTAGAATGCTGGTGATAAACTAAGCCTGATTTATTATATGACCATACTGTATGGGAAATGACTGTAACTATTGGTATGTTTGGTCAACTTTAAGAGATATAGCAGGGGGATGGATGTGGCTCAAATGGTTGGGTGCCCGTCTCCCATATGGAGGGACCTAGGTTCGATCGCAGGGACCTCCCAGTAAAAATTAAAAAAAGAAAAATATAGAAGGAGTGCGGCTGCCAGGCCCCATGCATGGGTGAGCTGCCAGGCCCCGCAAGCGGGTGAGACCCCCAGGCCCCGTGCGTGGGTACGCTGCCAGGCCCTGTGTGCAGGTGCGCCGTCACGCCCTGCGAGCCACGTAGCAAGATGATGACATAACAGGAGAGTGACACAAGGGAGAGCCAAGACGACACATGCCGAAAAACCAGGATGAGAAGAGAGGGCAGGAAACTGATACAGAGAGTTGCTCAGAGAATGGATACAAAAACAGCAAAAATGGGGGTGGGGTGGGGTGGTGTAAAAATTGATAAAAGTAAATAAATAAATCCTTAAAAAAAAAGTATAGGGGAGTTAGATACAGACTATAGTTAGTAGTAACACTTTGACTATGCTTTTTTTTTTTAAAGATTTATTTATTTATTTATTTATCCCCCCTTGCTGCTTGTGTTTGCTGTGTCCATTCGCTGTGTGTTTTTTCCGTGTCTGCTTATCTCCCCCTTGCTGTGAGGTCCTGCTGCATCAGCCCACCGTGCCGCGCGGGCCGGCCTGCTCTCACAAGGAGGCCCCGGGAAGCGAACCCGGGGCCTCCCATATGGTAAATGGGAGATCTATCCATTGAGCCACACCTGCTTCCCAACTATGCTTTTTCATACACTGTTATTCAACATTGTACTGGAAGTTCTAGCCACAGTAAGTAGGCAAGTGAAAGAAATAAAAGGCATCCACAATGGAAAGGAAGAAGTTAAAATTTTCCTATTTGCCGATGACATAATCCTATATATGGAACATTCTGAAAATCCAAAAAAAGCTACTAGAATAAATGAATTCAGCAAAGTGGCAGGGTACAAGATCAACACCCCAAAATCAGTAGTGTTTCTATACAATTCAATAAGAAAAGACAAAACAACCCAAATAAAAAAATGGGCAAAAGACTTGAATAGTCATTCCTCCAAAGAAGATATACAAATGGCCAAAAATCACATGAAGAAATGCTCAACACCATTAGCTATTAGGGAAATGCAAATCAAAACCATAATAAGTTAGTATTTCACACCTGACAGAATGGCTACTATTAAAAAAAAACAGAAAATTACAAGTGTTGGGAGAGGATGTGGAGAAATAGAAATATTTGTTGTTGGTGGGATGTAAAAGGGTGCAGCTGCTGTGGAAGAATGTTTGGTGGTTTCTCAGAAAGTACAGAACTACCATATGATTCCATACTCCCACTTCTATGTATATACCCAAAAGAATTGGAAGTTCTGACTCATATAGATATTTACATAGTGATAGTCATAGTGGCATTATTCATGTGTTCACATTGTATAATAGCAACAATTAATGAGGACATGGCAGATGTCATTTACTGTTGTTTACTATTATTATTCCTGGACTAACAGTGCAGAGTCTATTTAATTATTTAGTTAACTATTCCTTTTCTTTCTCTTTTTTCCCCTCCCTTTCTTTTTTCTTTTCCCTCCCACCTTACCGCCATTTTTTGCTTATGGATGTCCAACTGTTCCAGCACCATTTATTTAAAAATATACCCTTCTCCATTGAACTGCTTTTGCACCTTTGCTGAAAATCAATTGGCCATATGTTTGTGAGTCTATTTCTGGACATTATATTCTGATCCATGGATTTATGTGTCTATCCTTTTGCTAACATGACACTGCCTTGATTATGGTAGTTTTATAGTAAATCTTAAAATTGGGTAGTATGATTCCTCTAACTTTATTCTTTAAAAAAAAATTATTTCAGGGAAGTGGATGTGGCTCAAGCGATTGAGCTCCCGCCTACCACATGGGAGGTTCCTGGTTAGGTTCCGGGTGCCTCCTAAAGAAGACGGTGAGCTGGCATGATGAGCAGGTGCAGCAAGCTGACGCAACAAGAGACACTAGAAGAAAGACATGGTGGGAGACACAACAAAGCAGGGAGCGGAGGTTTCTGGTGCATCCTAAAGAAGATGAGCAAGAGAGCAAGGTAATGCAATGGGTAGGCATGGCAAGCTGACCCAACAAGCTGATGCAACAAGAGACACAAGAAGAAAAACACAATGAGAGACACAACAAAGCAGAGAATGGAGGTGGCTCAAGTAATTAGGCACCTCCCTCCCACATCGAAGGTTCTGGGTTCAGTTCCCAGTGCCTCCTAAAGAAACAAGGAAGACGAACAAACACAGCAAATGCAGGCAATGAGGGGGTGGGGAGAAATAAATTTAAAAAAATTATTTCAGCTACTTTAGTTCCTTTCCCTTTCTGCATAAATTTTAGGATCAGCTTGTCTAATTAAATACATTTTTAAAAATTCTACTGAGATTTTGATGGGGCTTATGATAAATCTATAGGTCAATTTGGAAAGAACTGATATCTTTACTATGTTGAGTCTTTCAATCCATTAACACAGTATCTCTCCATTTATTTAGATCTTCTTTTATTTCTTTCATTAGTGTTTTCTAGTGTTCAGCATACAGATCCTGGACATATTTTATCAGATTTGTATCAAAGTATTTCATTTTTGAGGGGTAACCATTTGTAAATGATATATACATTCAAAAATTTTGATGTTCCATTATTCATTGCTAGTATATAGAAATATGACCGATTTATGACCTGAGGAATTGCTTCATACCTACCCTTATTCTGATCCTTTTGTTCTTGTGTACCTCTGAATTGCTATTTATTATTTTACACTAATTTTTAATTTTTATCAGAATAATAAAAATATATGGTTTAATAAGTCAAATAGTACAATATCGTGCAGTAATTTCCTGATTAAGAAGGGATGGAATGTAAAGTTTTGAGATTTTCATGTTTGACAATGTTTTTTGCCTACCCCCACTTAATAGCTTGGCTGAGTATAAAATTCTAGGTTGGAAATCATCCCCCTGCCTCCAGCTTCTGATGTTGCTGTCTAGAAGCCCAGCACCATTATGATTACTAAAATGCTTTATTTAACCTATTCTCCACTCCCTCTAACTTGGAACTTTTTGGTATTATGTCATTATGCCTGAGGTTCTAAAATTTCAAGTGGATAGGCTTTGGTGTATGTGTGTGTGTGTGTGTTTCATTTGTTATACTGAACACCTGTTCTTTATTTCAGTGACATTTTCATATATTACTTTTTGGTTCACTTTTTACCTTCTCAAATTCTCTTTCTGGAATTCTTATTAGTCAGACAAAACTTTCTTATATTTTCCATTTCTTTGTCTTTTGGGAGAACTCCCTAATACTTAACCCCTTATATTAAGTTTTTAAATTTTACTTCCACTTTTTAAAAAAAGATTAATTTTATTTATTTATTCCCGTCCCCCGTCCGTGCCCCCATTGCTTGCACTCACTGTCTGCTCTCTGTGTCTGTTCGTAGTGTTGTCTCTGTGTCTGCTCATTTTTTTAGGAGGCACCGGGAACTGAACCTGGGACCTCCTATGTGTGAGGGAGGTGCCCAATCGTTGAGTCACTTCCATTCCCTGCTTGTTTTGTCTCTCATTGTGTTTCCTCATTGCATCTCCCTGTTGCGTCATCTTGTTGCATCAGTTCACTGTGCCAGCCCATCGCGTCAGCTCGCTGTCTTGCTTGTCTTCTTTAGCAGGCACAGGAACTGAACCCAAGACCTCCTATGTGGTAGGTGGGTGCCCAAATGCTTGAGCCACATCTGCTTCCCTATTTTTTAATTCCCAAGAGGTCTTTCTTGGTCTTTGAAGGTTCCTATGCTAAAATAACATCCTATTTTTGTTTTATGATTACAGTATTTTCTCTTACCTCTCTGAATATATCAAGTGCCACTTTGTGAAATGTTTTCTTGCTTTCTGCAACATCTCTATTTTTCTTTTCTTTTTTTCCTGTTTCTTTGTTTGATTTCTATGTTTCATATAAGAAGGTACCTATTAATATTTAAAGATGAAGCACTAGAAAGTGGACTGAAAACTTTTGTGTGTGTGTGTGTGTAGAAAGACAGGGCTTGTCAACAAGTGGGTCTTATTGTAAGGTTACTGAGGAGAAACTTCCAAATGTCAGCATCAGACAGGCTTTTCTCCTGGGCTTGTCAATTTCCATAGAGAATTTTTCCAATCTCCTTCCCAGGCAGTATAAATATGGATGTTAGCTGCCCGGGAAAATGTGGGTGGCTAAATGGCCTCTATATGGAATTTCAGTACCACCCCACACTCCAACCGTCAGCGATATCGATGCCTTCAAGTACTGATAGTTTACAGAGTTCCAGAGTGGAAGTCTTATTAGCATCCTCCTTTAGAGGCATGGGCTGTAGCTTTCTCTAGTCACTAACCCAGTTACCACTTACCTATCTGTTTTCCAGCTTCCAAAATGCTGTTGAAACTCTGCTGTTGTTACCTCTCCAGTTCTCTGCTTCATTGTGAGTTTGTACCTTTTTGATTCTTTATTGTTCTTTTACTGAGGTTTTGGAAGAAAGCAGAACCAATCACATGTATTTGCTTTGTCAGGAATCCCTTCCTTAAAAATCTTGTTCAGGTGGTTAAAAATCTTGTTCACCTGGGAACCCTTCCAAAGACAGATTTAAGTGTTTCTGTACTAACCTCTGAACTTTTAATCATACTTCTATCACTTTCTTCATTAAATGCATAGTAATTTATTTGGTTATAGCTCTATTTTATTTTATCATATATTCCTTGGGTCTGGATCTGTATCTTAATTTCCTTATCCTAGGAATCTTAGGTGCCCAACAAAAGTTAATTCAATACATAAATGAATGAGTGGGTGGAACTAGAGATGGGAGTTGGCAACTATAGACTGACCTGATCAAGAAATAGAAAATAAAGAGAGATATATCTAGAATTTTATTAGGGGAGACAAAACAATACAGAAGCATAGAGAAAAGCAAAGAAAGACAGCTACAGATTTGACTTGCTATTTACTCTTCTTGGGACTCAGGTTAAATGAGGATGTATATTTTGCTGTGTTTTTTTGGTGCTATTCTAATTTGTCTTTTGAATAAATCTAAACATTATAATCCTCTGCTGACAATTGTCCTATCATGGATTTCCTGCTTTTCTTCAAGCTGACAGGTTTAGGCAGAGAACATTTTTAATTCCTTTTTTGGGCCTATGAAACTTTTTCCAAACAGGATTATAAACAAAGATTATAAAATGTATTTTAACACAGATGGTTAGATGAAGAATTATGTAACTCATTGGGTCATGATTTAATATTAGGTGTTTGGGTAATACTGTTTCATTTTAATGTGGTCTTGTCTTCATATAAGTATAACTCAGTATTATTTAAATTCCAAATTTCTAATTTTTATTTGTTTAGTTAGTACTCACTCTGTGCCACGCATTGTGTTAAGGGATTTATCTACATTAAGGCATTTCGTTCTTACAACAACTTTGTAAGATAAAATGCTATTATCTTTATATTTTGACTGGAAACTGAGACTTAGAGAGAACAAGTAATTTGCCAAAGAGCACATACAAGGGGGAACATGGATTTGAACCTAGGTTTGAACCATGCCACATTTCATGCCCTTAAACAATAAGCTACAATGCTAATGAATAAATTACAATTTTATCTATAACTAAAACAGCAAGAAGGTTTAATTTCTAGTCACTTCGACATGTTGATTATACTTAATAACCATAAATATTCTAGAGCCAAATTTATTGCATATCGTCAACAAATTTATTGCATTTGATACTCCAATTTAGAACCAATATGTTGCAGAATTAATTTGCTTACCTTATACTTTTAATAAATCTTGCTAAGACCACCCTTTACTTGCTGGTTGTATTTCTAAGTAATATGCTCTGGGGATAGTGTACCATATAAAATAATGATCTTAAGCCCTGCCATGAGAGAAAGGAATTGAAATAACACTACTGATGATCTGAAAAACAATTTCCTAAGGTTAGACCTTTCCAAAATGGTATTTCTATATTGAATATATTAGCTTAAAACTCTATAGTCCCCATGATTTTGGTAATTTATAGAGATATCATTCTTGTTGGATGTGCACAAAAGGTTAATAGAAACTTGCAGCCTCCCTAAAAGCATAAATATGATTTGCTTGTCTTAGGGAGTAGGTTGCTGATTTAACTTTGGTTGTATTTAGCGATCACTGATAAAGCTGTGATCCAATGGAAATACACTGGAGGAAAGTGTGGTGGATTGGACCCATTTACCCCAGAAAAACATGTTCTTAGACTTGGTTCATTCCTGTGGGTGTGAACTCTTGCAAATGGGACCTTGTGATAGGTTACTTTGGTTACGTGTGGCCCAGCTGAGTCGGGATGGGTCTTTGGGAAGGTCACATACAGAGAGAAAGCCAGAGGGAGGAGCCAGAAGCTGAATGTCAGCAGAGCCCACAAGAGAAGGAAGGAGCCAGGAAAGGCCATCATGGACATAGCCATGTGATAGAAAAGCCAAGGACCAGCGACTGCCGGCAGCCAGCCTCAGAATGCCACAGTCTTTTTGATTTTGGACGTACAGCCTCAAAATCATGAGCCACTAAATTCCCATTCTTTAAGCCAACCCATTGCATGGTATTTAGCTACAAGGAAACTAAAACAGAAGAGGGAAAACCAACTGGTAATTTCCTTCTGAAATACAATGTTTGTAAGAAAGGAGGCCCCTATGCATGAACCCATAAGTGTTACTCTACTTGAGTGGAGACTGCACTCTAAGTCTTTGCTCAAAGCGTATTCCTGCTTCAAGAAGAGCATTGCAAACCTGTAGGTGGGATAACTGTGGGATTCAACATATCCAAGAGATAACACCACCTTCTTATCTCTGTTCTTAGCACCTCTTTCTCCCTGTCTACTTTCCATTGTCTTATTTCTGACAGGCCTTGCCCTTAGGTAACTATCATAATTCTCCTTGGGGAGATAGATGCTAAAAGCTTAAACCAGTGTCATGCTGGAGCCAGATTGTAACAGCTTGAAAGAGCTGCTTGCTAAATGCTCAGAAATTTTGAGAGATGGTTATTGACCTTGAAATCAGTCATGAAGGGAGTATTTACACCATGAAAATTGGCAAACATTCCCCCCCCACCCATGAGCGCTGGTTTATCAGCATACCAGTGGGTATTATACTCTCTAGGGAGCTTATATTTTCATCCAGATACTCCTGAGAATCTTAAAGACTCAAAATGAATTTCTAACAGGCAAAAATGATGGAAAAAACATCATTGGAGACATCACTCATGCATCGCCATATAAGCAAAGCTACACTGTCTTGCTGAAAGCCAGTTCTACAGACATTTCACTAAGACATGTGATAAGAAATTATAAAATTTCTAATCAGGCATTGCCTTTCTGAGCTAAGTAAGATTCCCAAATACATATGCACTTACAACAATGAACCATTGAGTCAGACTGTGATATATTTTCAGAGGAGCTACCAAAGCAAAGAATGAAGTACAGGAGTGGACCATGTTCCTTAAAAAGAAGAAAGTACTGTGAATCCCCACAGAGGATCCGGAGATAACATAGCCTATATACTGAAAAACTAAATTTACTGGTAATGTTATCAATTAAATAATCTGGTAGTTTCCAAAACCAAAGTAAACATTAACATCCCATTGAGATATTACAAATTCAAAACTGTTGGACTAGAGGTTCATGAAAAGGCCAAGCTTAGTTACTTCAATACATCAAACTACATTTACTCATATTCCTAGAATATTTTCTTTAAAAGAGGGAATGGATTAATAGTGATTAATATAAATGAATTATCTTTTCCATGTATTTCTTTCTTTGCCTCTATTTAACGCATGCCTGTTGTGTACCAGGCACTGTCTTAACTCTAAGGATGAATAAGTTCCAGTTCCACATTGTGTTTCAGAAGATTCTATTCATTTTTAAAGTATAAAATTAAGGGAGTACTGTTCAAAGGCCTCAATACCAGTAATATATGGGGGATTTACTTTCTGATTCATATTATAATTAGAAAACAACACACAAAAGCTATAATCTCTTAGACTTTTCACTCCCCCAAGTATAGTTACCAGGTGCATTTTAAAGATGGTGATTTGATTTCTGAAGGAGAAAACTGCTGCAGCCTCAACAGCTCTCTTGGAAGGAATTCAAACATAACTAAATCAAAATATGAAAAATATACTTTGTAGAGAACACCGTGAAGCACAGTCAGAAGAATTTGGCTTAAATTAATTCATGCTTCTGAAAGCATGGAGTATAAAAGTAATAGATATGGATTTTTAATAATGGGCTCTTTTAACTACAGTTATACTAATAGTTTCATTGAGCTTGTAGTTATCGTTGTTTACTTTGCGAAAAACAGTGTTCCTACCAAAACAGGAACACATTATTGAACACATCTTACATTCAGAGCCCAATAAATACATACCCTCTTGCAAGCTGTTCTCATTAAAGAAAAAGACCAGTGAATTCATTAAAGAAACACAAAAATTCAAATCAACATTGGCTTCAAAGCTAAGGACCCCAGTAGGCTGAAGTGTAGCAAAGACATAAAGCATTGTGATAGAGCATGTAAGTGATATTGCTTATCTAAATTTTTTTTTTTTCTTATCTAAATAGAAACAGTTCTTTTGCTACCATGCAAAGGAATAAGGGAGAAATGGGGCCAGTAGGTGGCGAACGGCTTGACTGGTTGTTTGCCCATCTAAAGGACTTCTCATGACCAACGGGAATCACACAAGACAGGAACGTGTAACTCTCCCATGCCACAAGGCCAGGCTGACTCAGAGCACTGGAGTGGAAAGGAGGCCTGGTTCATTCTATGAGGAGAAGTAAGTCTGACCTGCCACTAGATGGAGATGAAGTTACTCTGTCAGTGACAGGGGAAACTGCTGGCGGTCAGCAAGTGTAAGTAGGGTACTGAGAACCTACTCTCTTTTCTCAATATTTCTATGAAAGGCAATTTCTAAGCACCCAAATCAGACCTATGTTGAATAAAGAGTCCATAAATGAAGAATAGTTTGAAGGTTCAAACAGAAAGGAAACGGTAAAATGGTATGTTTTTGAATATTACTATTGCCCCTGCAATGATTCCTATTTAGATTTGGTTGTCCAAACCCCTTGTAAATAATAACATGAATTGGTGTAAATAATAGCAATTAAATGTGCTGTCTCATTATTTACCAAGCAAGGAAGAGGTGAGATATTACAAAGAGTTAAAACAATGGCAGACTATTTGAACAACTACATCTGTCTGTTTAAACATAAAGATGCATTTTCACAATTTGTCCCCCAATTTGAATATATGCATAAATATGCATTTTCAATATCAACCAAAATGGATCAAGGAGTCTTAGATATGGAAAGGGAATTTTAGATAACATCTATTGGAATGTTAGATAACAACTACTCTAATTTTCCAAATGAAACTATCATTCAATTCTGAATTATGTGATTTTATTGCTAACTAAAATTTATTTCTGTTGTTGCTGAACTTCAAACAGGAGACACAAAGTAATTAATTCTCTAGAAATTGGTTAGTTTGGGGAAAGATCAGATATTGCATTGTATAAAATAACCAACTATTTTAATTATTCTCAAGATTAGTTAGATGATATAATTCTATTTATATCTAACTTCCTAACTACATTCATTAAATTAACTACATTCAATAAATACTTATTCAGTTACATGAAATCAAATGGATAGTCTGTTATAGCTTAAAACAAGAATACCATTTGTTATCAAATAGCTACAATTGTCTGTGTAATTCAGTATATATGAGTGTGGTATAAAAAAACATATTAATTCCTTATCATGCACCAAATATTATACCAGGAGCTGGGAATATAAAGATGCACAGTCTAGTCAGAGAGGTCACTGGGTAAAGAATAACAATTTGTGGTAAAAATACAAATGGGGTTAAGTTTTGCAGTAGTAAGGAACAGTTACCAAAATCATGAATCAAAGTCCTTTTATAGTTCTGTTGTAAAAAAGAAATTTAATTTAGACCACAAATCCTTACCATAGGCTTTAGTCTGTGAAAAACATGACCTTTGATCTCTACAATGTATGAGAAATTCAAATAAAATATAGGAAATTCAAACACAATGGTCTTTACTGTTAGGCATCAGTGACTGCAGTGAAGATAGGAGCTTAAGGCAGAGAGAGAAGAAATGAATGTTGAGAATAATAAAAGAAACAGAACTGCAATGAATTTTCTAAATATTGTTAGGATAGTGACCCACATTCAGTCTGTTGCTGTAATAGATCCACTGCACTTAATGACATGTTTATTTTAGAGTAATACACTTGTTTTAGCTTAATTGAATCATTATACCCAGACCTCTCCAAAAGGCTTTGAGATTACTTGCTTATTTTGGTTTGCAACTTTCAAACTGTCCCTATAAACTTGTAAGAATATAAGAGAAATATGACTTATTTACTCATAAATATATCTATTTCTTCTTTAGGGAAAGTCAGAAAAAGTAGTGATTATTAATCAGGGATCAGTGGAACAACTTGTGGGAAATATCTTGCTGATTGTTACTCTGCAGAGCAACACAGCTGGCAGGAACCTTCTCTTTTTTTTTTTTTTTTTGCTGGATGAAAATGAGATGTAAATAGAGAAGTTTTTCCTAAAGGTTAAAGTAAGTAAATTACAAATAAATCGTTTTTAAGTATATGCTTTCACACATATGGGTATACAGCCTTCCTCATTCTTCAGATTACTTCCAGCACCAACTAGATTAGGTGGTGACTATAAATTGGTGGGAACTGAGTCATTTCTGGAGTTGTTGGGTTTCCTTGCACTCTGGTAGGCCTGTCTCTATATTTCTTTCCAATGTACTGTTGGTTCTACTTACCATGGTGCAAAACTTGTGTTATCTGGAAAA
>JAQZBX010069197.1:0-15623 GCA_029593785.1 Cabassous unicinctus | reverse complement strand
CTTGCCCAGGGACACAGAGCCTAAGTTTGAACCAGGTGGAGGCCACCCAGTCCCCACCCATCAGCTGAACCTCTCTTCAGGGCTCTGTCTGGTGACAGGACTCCTCTTCCCCCCAGCCAGCCACATGCAGATCCTGTCCCTAGAGCCATGGGAACCCAGGAGGCAGGGAAGACATTGGGGTTTGGGGCCAATTCCATGCTTGATTTGCTGGGCAGTGTTGAACTCATCCCGTAACCTCTCTGAGCTTGCTTCTCAGCCCAAAGAGATAGAACACACATGCTGAGCCCTCACAAAACATCTCAGGTAGGGGGGCCATCTGTCCCAGTTTGCCTGGTACGGTCCTGGTTTCAGCACTGGAAATCCTGCCTCCCAGGAGACCCCTCGTGAGGGCTCTCTCCTAGAGATCTTGAGATCCCCATGGGGCAGGTTGAGTCATGAGTCATTGCCCCATTTCACAGATGTGGAAGGCAAGGTTGGGGTAACTTCGATTTTAGGTGGTAATGGATTCTGCTAGCCTGGTAAGACCAAGTGCTCTGGAAAGAGTACAAGGCAGCCACTGTCATCCCACTCACATCTTCCCATCCCCTAGGGCTGCCCAAGGCAGAAGCTGTGGATTCTGGGCAGGCTGTGGGCTTTGGGCCCTGGGAACATGCCCTGAGGGCTTGGCTGGGTGAGGAAGTCCCAGGGGAAGCCCAGGACCCCACCCCCCAGAGGGGCTGCTGCCTGAGCTGGCTGCTGGGGCAGGACAGAATCCCTGGCAGCTCAGTGGCAGTGCATGAAGCAGAGTTAGGAAGAGCTCACTTCCTGCCAGGCCATAGCCAGGCTCTGGGGACGTGGTAAGGCATGGGAGATGCAGCCCTGCTTTCATGGAGTTGGCAAGCCAGCAGGACAGACAGATGCACAGACCACCAGCTAGAGACAGCGTGGTTGAATTTCAGATGACCGTGACAGAGAAAGGGAGCTCAGAGCTCATGCTGTGGCCTTTAAGCTGGTTTTGGGGACCCAGAGAGACACATCTAAGCTGAGAGTCACAGCAAGCAGCCTGGACAGCTTATGGGGTTGTGATGAGGCTGGCCTCTCCTTAGCTGTGTGACCTCTCCTTAGCTGCATTACTGTGCAATGCAGATGGTACACATTTCCTTTCCTCAGTGGTTGAGTGGATTCACTGGTACTGGGAGAAGCAGCTGGCAGAGGTGCGTGCCTGGCTGTGCTGGAAAGGAGGATGGAAGAGACTCAGCCAGGAACCACTGACCCAAGGCTCTGGGCCCAAAAGCCACCCCTGCCTCAGAAGAGGAGCCTGGCACCCCTCCAGCCAACATCCCAAGGGGGTCATTACAGCAGTCCCAGAGAGCTAAGGCTAAACAATTAAATCAATGCTAAACAATTAAAGGACAATGAAGGACAATTATGCCCTCTGCTTCTGGGCATAAAGTTTCTACCCCAAGCCCTCTCCCCCAGCCCAGCAGCCAACTTTTCTCTCCTGAGGTCTACACCAAACCATCACCAGGGAACCTGTGGGAAATGCGATGTCCTGGGCCCACCCTTGACCTGCTGACTCAGGCACAGCAATCCGGGTTTTAAGGAGCCAGGGGAAGCTGCACCTCGCCGAAGTTTGAGAACCATTGAGCTCCAAGGGTTTAGGCTTCCCAGGCTACACTCAGTCCCTGGTCTCTCCAGCGGCAGCTAAGGGGGCTGAGCAGCTCCTGGGAGGGCCCTCTCCTGACCACTGCTACCCGGTGTCTCACCCAGTCGCCATCACAGCCTCTTTACCCCATTTCGCAGACAATGAAGGAAACGCCTGGTGGGCAGGAGGCCCATGCGCTGCTGCTGCCCCTCTTTCTTGCTGCTTGCAAAGAGAGGCCGTGGCTCCGTGCCTCAGTTTACCCGTGAGCACTAAGGGAAGGAAGTGTGCTGGACCAGGGTCTCTCTGCCATCGGATGGAAAGGACGTTTCGGACTTTGAGGGGCTGTGGTGTGTGTGTCTGGACTTCCGGCAAGGTGGGCAGGTGAACCAGTTGGTCTTCAGGCCCCACCTGTGCAACTTGTCCTTCTCCCCACCCCTTTCCCAAAATGGACCCCCACCCCCACCCCAGCCACCAGGAATTTGAAAAATACCGAACCTGGAGCCGAATTCCAACCGCCACCTGCCCTAGCCTGTGCAAATGTTTCTATTTCCAGCCCAGGCATGAAACTGAATTTCCCTGTGCCTCTGCTTCGGCATCTGAACAAGGGGCTGATAACCAGACCCTGCACGTAGCCAAGCTGGCCAGCACTGGGGCAGGAGGACCCAAGGGCTGTCTCTGGAAAGGGCGATGGTTTCTCAGGGCCTTGGGGTGAGCCTCAGGGATCCTCCTTATCTTCCTGGCCCTGGAGGGCGGCCCAGATAGCCAAGGGCAGAGGCTGGGCTGGGGAAGAGGGCTTCCCAGGGCTGGCTGGGGGCGTGGGGGGGAGCTCAGGCCCGACCCTCTCCAGCCTGGCCTGTGGCCGTAAGATGCCGTTGAGTCTAGTCACCCCCGGAAGACACAACAGATGTGCCCAGGAGGGCAGGACCGAGGGGAGGGCGAGGTGCCACTCGACTGACCTCATCATGCCATTGACCGATAAGGCTCCTGGTGAACTATCTCTTCCCTTTGCCCATTCCCATCCAGCAGGCATGTCAGGACCAGAACGTGGCCTTGGGGTGGGGTTGGTGGGGGTGAGGGGGGGGAGCTCCTCCACCAGGACTGTGGAGCCATTCGGAGCGAGCAGCAGGATCGCCGACTTTCCCCGGCCCTGGGTTCAAGTCTAGACTCCGTCATTTCCCAGGGTGTGGCTTTGGACCCTCTTCACCACCTGCCTAAATTGGTCCTTTATTGGCTTGCAGAATGGATCCAGGCCCTGGCGACTGCTGCCTTGCCAGGCGCCTGGCAGAGCCTAGTGGTGATTTTAGAACTGTGCTGAGACTGAGCTAAGGCCATCCCTCTGAGACGCCTTCCCCCCATCTGGCGTTCTGGCCATATCAGGGCATTTATGCGAGGTGGCAAGATGGGGGGTGGCCTAGCCAGCATGTACTCTCACAGGACCCCCTGAGCTCTCCAAAGACGCAGCCTCGCCCCCTGTGAGACAGGTTAGTTTAGGAAAAGGGCAGGCGCGCCTACGACCTGGCAGAAAAACATGGCCGCGAAACATGTGGCCCTGGAACCCTGCCTGGAAACCCCCTGAAGGGAAGACCCCACCAAGGGAGTTGCCGGAAGGACCCCACAAGAACCTCATTTGGAATGAGCTCCCATTCAGAGTCAAGGGGAAGCCCCGGATATCCTCAAGGGGCCTCATCCCTGAGCCCCCTGGGGAACTGATGGGTGGGGTAACCAATCAGAACAGCAAACAGCTGGGGCCCCTCCCTGAACATTGGCTAGGGGAGGAATAATTCATAGCTTAAAAGGTGACCACACAAGCCAAATCCGCCTAGAGGAGCCCGCATCAAGTCTCGGTGCGAGTTTCCGTCCTTCTCTCCCATTTCTCAGCAAGCTCTGTTCTTTCCCCTGATTTCCCAATAAATCCTTTTTACTGGCCTAACTAAACTGCCGTGAATTCTTTTATGTGACCTAGCCAAGAATCTGGGGGAATCCAGCATTCGCCCGGCTTCAGATGTATGTCCATTCTGGATGGAGGTCCATCCAGGGGAGAGCCTGGTCCCTGAGGTAGTCAGGCCTCTGAGACGGGAGAGTCTGTCTTGCAGGTCCCTGCGTAGGGCCTGCTGGTGTCTCCCATTGGGCAGTCCTTGGCGGGGTCAGGAGGGCTCAGGCTGGATGAGGGGGCCCCAAGTCAATCCAGCCAAGGCCTTCTATTTCCCAGGACTCGGAGGAGACTGGGAGTGTGGACTTTGGATGCAACCAGACCCATTTTCTCTTTGGAGGACAAGCTCTGCCAGCGGCTAGGGGTCTGCAAACCCGGCCTTGGGCACCCTGGGTTCTGGGTCAAAGTGGAGAGTGAGTGAGAGGGGCCTGTGGTGGGGAAGATGAGAAGAGCCCACGGTGTTGTCATTCTTTTCCTGGCCCCTGTCCCCGGACACCTGACAGTGTGGAAGGGCAGAGAGGGCAGAGATTCCAGAAGGAGACCCCACCCACGCCTCCCAGACAGGTCCCTGAATCCCCAGCGAGTAGGAAATGCTTGGCTACCCCCAAAGCACTCCCAGTTCCCCGAGATCCGTCCCTGGGATGGGGCTTCCAGAGCCACTGCTGCTAGAAAAATGTCACTGAGAACGGCAGATGCTCTTCCGGAGAACGGCTGGGGAGGGGCGGCTGGGCCGGGCTGGGGGTGGTGCGGGAGGAGGCTGCGGTCCTGGCGGAGGGAATGCAAATCGGCATCATGAATTATGCATCAGCTTCTCACACGTTGGGGGCTGAATGAAATCATGTTTGCCTGGGGAAGGGGGAGGGGACGGCGGGACAAAGCTGAGCAGGGCCTTGCCCAGGGCGGTGGGAAAGGTCATCCTGCTAGGTTTTTGCTGTGTGACCTCAGGCCAGTCTCTTACCCTCTCTGATCTGTTTCCTGCTCAACATACTCCAGAGGAGAAGCTCTGCTCTTTCCAGCAGTGATTGTGAGGGCCAATTAAGCTGTACAATTTAAAAGAGTGGTCTACCTGGGAAGAATTGCTATTCTTTTAGAAAAGACATAAACATGATTCTATACTTCCTATTTATTGAGTGCCGGCCATATAGGTGCTTTACAGTTATTTTTCATGTGATCCTCCCAAGAATACTTACACCAGGGGCTCCTATTGTCCCCACTTGACAAATGAGAGGAGTGGAGAGGAGTGAGTCGCTGGCCGAAGGACAGTCCCTCTGCCTGCAGGAATGTGGGCTGTGGGAGGCAGTTGCTCTCTTGGCTCATGGCCGGTCAGTCTGACTACAGAGGAGAGACCTCCCTTCTCCTGGGGCTGGTTGGGAGAATTAGCGAGGCTGAGGAGGTGGTCCGGGTTGCATTCCCAAGAGGCCTGAGAAAAACCATGCTGTTAGGACTCCCTGAGTTGAATTGATGATTTCAACTGGAGAGGAAAAAAAAAAAAAAAGAGCCAGTGTTTACTGAGCAACTAGTAAATGCCAGAGGCTGCATCCAGCGTGCTAATAGACATCTCATTTCTGGGAAGTAGCTGTTGTCATGCCCGTCTTACAGATGAAAAAGGTCATTTCTGTACTCTCCACTCATTAGATACCCAGCCAACATTGTGCATAGCGGTGTAATGGACAACTTTAATGACCCTGTGATTTCAAGTCAAGGACTTAGGGCTAATACATTAAAAACAGGGTAGGGGTAAGTATCATCTCATTCCCAGATTTATAATTGGAAGAAACACTTGGATTTTGTAACCACAATAGTGATGGTCAAATTAGAGAAAAAGGCTGGCTGATTTTTAAGTGAATTTCTCTATTCATAGCAAAGCATATTGTGTTTATGTGTTTCTAGTTTATTTCAAAATATTCCTGTGATCTGAGTGATCACTTATTATTGCCCCCAAACCATGTATCTAAATAGCATTTCATCCATCCATCCATCCATCCATCCATCCATCCATCCATCCATCCATCCATCTTTTAATCCACCCATCCATCTCATTCGCCCACCCACCCATCCGTCCATCTATCCACCCATCCATCCAGTATTATCGTATTATTGAATGCTCCTATATGTCAGGCACTGTTCTAGGTGAACATAACAGTCAAAAACCCCTGACCTCCTGGAGCTGACACTAGAGTGTAAGAGTGGGAGGGGGGCTACAAGAAACAAAGTAAGTAAGTAAATAGATGGCCTGTCAAATGGTGATAAGTGCTATGTAGAAAGATAAAGCAGGGAAGGGGGATCAAGAGTGGGAAGGGTTGCATCATTCCTTGTAAATAAGTTTAAATTTACTCATTTTACATTAAAATATTCATATTCTGAGAAATATTTTGAATTGGTCCAGTTTGTGGTGGGTGGAGATTATGCCTGTGAATTCCTCCCTGGGGGCAAGAAGGGACCTGGGTTTGTCCACATCTGGAGCCCTGGTTCCCAGCACAGTGCCTGGCACCCAGAATTGTTCTGTACACGTTTGTCAAATGAATTGCCCACGTGGTATTGAAACCAGGGTGTGTGTGTGTGTGCTGCCTCCATTCTCTCCCCCATGAATCTTCTGGAAATACAGCATTCTCTCTCTTTTGATAACCTGCCTTTCTTGGGCTCTGAAGACCGCCTGATGGGACATGCCTGCCCAGTGCATCTGTCTTCTGTCCCTCCTTGCTGGACATGCTGACCTTTGGTTACCTTCAGATGGCAGAGTTTGGTTCTGGTAAGTCTGTAGGTGGTTTGGGTTTTATTTGGGTGCCCAACTCAGTCTCCACCTGAGGGGTCCGAGGACTGGCTCTGGGCACCCAGTGGGGGTACAAAGCCTCTGGTACTGAATCCAGGATGCTGCAAGCTACATGGGACATAGCTACTTGTTCAAGCAGACCCTAGAAAGTCCCGTCATGAGCAGGAGGAGGTCCTGTAGCTACAGAGCTCTACAATTTATCTCCCTGATGGTTAACCAGTTTTCTGGTTAAGAAAGGTTTTTATTCATTTTCTCCCT
This sequence comes from Cabassous unicinctus, assembly GCA_029593785.1. NCBI lineage: Eukaryota > Metazoa > Chordata > Mammalia > Cingulata > Chlamyphoridae > Cabassous > Cabassous unicinctus. The sequence goes on along the minus strand of JAQZBX010069197.1, from coordinate 9,041 downwards.
TCCTTCCTCTTTCCTTCCTTTGGCATCATAGGTAAAGAATCTCCTAAGCATAGGCTTCTTGCCAGGCACTGCCTTAGGCAATGAAATTTCAGATAAAAGATGCAAGAAAGTAGCCATGCCCTCTTACAGGGCAGTGAGGATGGCTCCCGTCCCACCCTAGAATAGCTTAACCCAAGCAGGGCCGAGCAGGACCCAAGGGAAAAGTCAGGGAGAGCTTTCTGGAAAAGGTGATGTCTGAGCTCACTTGGAAGGAGGAGGAAGAGGAAGGAGGCAGGTGGAGAAGGTAGTGAAGAGTGTTCCTGGGGTGGGGACTGGGCTGAGCAAGAACAGGGAAACAAGAGAGAGCTTGGCAAGTTCCAATAGTGCTGCGCCACTGGGAGGCAGCTGGGAGGCAGTGGGAAGGTTGGGTTTGGAGAGTGAGTTGCTCAACTTTATGTGCTGCCTGTCAACTCACCACGAGCAGGATGCAGTGGAAACACTTTTCAATCTTCATTAAATTTATACTAGCTAATTTTGGATCTTAAAGTAGTTCAATTTTCATTTATCGCTCTATCCATCCATCCACCCATCCACCTATCCATCCACCCACCCAACCTCCACCCACCCATCCACCCATCCATCCATCCATCTGCCATCCATCCATCCATCCATCATCCATCCCTCATCCATCAGGCATACCCCCATGTACTTCCTCCAAAGTGTAGATAGTACTTGCAACATCAAAGCACACACTATTGGAAATAGAGCAAGACAGCGCCCCCAGTGCCCTCAGGAGATTAGCTGGAGCAGCTGAGGATCTCAGCTGGGCTGGATTCCAGACTCGCTGCACTTGGAAGGCGGGACCTGCAGGTCCTTGAAGCTGGCCGTCTTGTCTTTGCACTGCCCTCCCAGTCTCGCTGCCCTCCTCGGTGGCGGTGGTGGAGTGCTCCATCACCCTGCAGCCAGGGCCTCCGTGCCACCCACCGCCTGCAGCCTTATCACCACTGTTTGGTGTAACTGGTTATCTCCTCTCGTGGGAGGGCCCTCCTGCTTTGCCGGCTTCCACTCCCTCCGCCGCCCTCTGCTGCTGGCTCCTGCCCTCCCTCTGCCCCGACAGCCACTGCCAAGGTCACTGATGACCTCCTAATTGTCAGATCGACAGGCACTCTGAGGCCCTTATCTCCCTTGTCCTCTCGGTGGCATCTGACAGGCTGACCCCGCCAGCTCCTCAGCGCTGGCTCTGCGTGTCTGAGGCCCCCCTGACCTGCTGTGCTGCCCAGGCTTCTTCCCACCCACCCCCACCCACTCTGTGGTGTTCTCACAAGTACAGGCTCATACCTTGCTGGGGATGCCCTACTCCCATGGCTTCCTCCCCAGAGACTCCAGGAAAGGGTCTGTGCTCCTCCTCGGTCTGCTGAAGTACCCCAGTTTGCCAGTCCACAAAACTACCTATTAGCCAGGCATATGGCCAAGTTGCCCCATGAGGCAAGTAGCAGTAGTTCCATTTTACAGGTAGGTAAACCAAGGCCCCACGCATAAGACACTTGTCCAAATCTGCTCAGCAATGGAGCCAAGGTGTGACTTGGGTCTTGGATTTCCAAGCCTGTGCACCCACTGCCTCCCTGGGGTTATGACTAACAGAGAATACAAAGCTTCATTGCTCCAGCCTCTGGTCTACCATGAGGATTGTATGTCTCCATTTCACGGCTGTGAAAACAGCTTGGCGAGCTTTGCAGCACAGTCGGGATTCAGAACAGAGGGTCTGAGGGTATGGGCTCTGAAGCCAGGAACCTGGTGGGGAATTGGCTGTGTGACCTTGGGCAGGCTGCTCACCCTCTCTGAGCTTCAGTCTCCTCATGGGGATGAAGCCTGTTCTTATCTTCACATGGGGATGATAATTGTAAGTCCCTGAAGGTCAATGCTAGGGTGAGAGGCGCTTACTCACTCAGAGCGGCTTTGACACAGGGAGATCTCAGTGTCAGCTGTCAGTTTTGACACCTCCAAAGCCGATTCCCTCCCTCACACCCTCAAGGTTTTCATGTTCTTCCTGAAGCCGGTCCCTTTACCTGGAATGTTCTTTCTTGCTCATCCTTCTGGCAAATTCATACTCATCTCTTAAAACGCTGCACAAACGTCAACTCCTCCAGGCAGAAAGCGCACCCTCTGTTATAGTCCCTGTCTGGGCTCACCACGGGATGAGACACAGAAGCTCTGCCTTGGCTGGTTTAAGGGATAGGGCACTGCAAGGGGCAGAGTGAGCTTTGGGGTGGTGAGGCACACTTCCCTCACAGTTCTCGTGGCTCTGCCTCCTCTGTGGGCTGGTGGTCCCTCTGGGCAGCGGGTGAGACCCTGCGGCTCTCTGGGTTCAGGTCTCTGCAGGACGGCGGCCGGAAGAGGAGGGGGGAGGGTCACTTCTGATTCTGGAAGAGAGAGGAAGACAGTCCAGAAGGCACCAGAACCTTCTGCTCCAGCCTCATTGGCTCATGCCCGGATGTATAACCAACCAGGGTTTGGGGGGTTGTCGGGGGGCACAAAATCAGGGTCCTGTGGGAAGGGGCAGCTGACATCTGGGCTGGGTGCAGTGTGCTATGGAACTTTCTAATTGCTCATGATTTTGCCTTCCTCCCGCCCTGGGAAGTGGGCAAGGCTTGGTCTTTTCCCCTCTGTACCTGGCACCCTGCACAGGCCTCCATTCACACTAGGCTCCATGTTTACACCAGGTGCCCACTCAGTAAGTGCTCATGAGGGGCCCCCAGAGCACTCCTGGATCACAGCTGCCAGCCATTCATTCATTCCTCACTCATGCATCCATCCCTTCCTTGAAGGCTGGGAGGCCCCTCTTCAAATGAAATGATTTGCAGAAGTCCAAGGTGAAGACCACCCTGGAGGGGAGCAGCTTGGCCTGAGGATGGCGGGGGGCTCTGAGCTCAGCTTGGTGCTCTCTCCCATCTCCAGCCCCTCACACCCCCCGGATCTTGGCATAGGGTTTTCATTCCATTTGGTCAGGGCCTGTGCCCTAGCATTCCTGGTGGCCGGTGCTGACATCAGGGAAGAGCACTCAGAGGGCACGTGAGGCTGGCAGGGAAGTGGCACCAAGGGGTGCCCAGTCAATATCCAATGGATGAGAAATGGAGCAAACTTTTCTTCTCCTTGGGCCGTGAGAAGAACAAACTTTGTGAGCTGCAAATGCTTCCTCAGAGGGTGAGACTCTGCCACGCCTGGCCTGTTCTGGTCCCTTGACTGGGGACCCGTTTCTGGTTTGACATGTCCCAGCTAAAGGGAAGCCGGGGGAAATGGATCCCAGGCGGGAAGTCACAGCAAGGCCAGAGCTGAGCAGCCTCATCTGCATGCTATGTTTTCTCACCTTCTTCTCCTGACGTCAGCCTTTCCTGATGTTTACGGTCTCTTAGGACCCTGGAGGCAAGGAGGCTTGGAGAGGGCTGAGGTGCAGCTGAGCCTGCACGGCTCCCCCGCCATGTGGCAGCACCCCTTGGATTCTCCCCGCCGCAGGTGCTGTCCAGCGATGAGCCAGGCCCTCCCTGCTTGGGGCTGGGGACCCCACCCAGGGGTCTCAGATGTGGGGAGACTGCTGCGTCCCCCTCCAGCAGGAGCGGTGACAGGACAGGACCGGGGTCTGCAGACCCTCCCAATGGGAATGTGTCCATGAATTCTCTCCTACCCTTTGGGTGCACAGATGTTTACTTCTTAAATAAATGCACAGAATCCTTAATCCACACATTGATGTGTAAGATAACTTCACAATAAAATAATTGAAAACGAGTTCTTCCCTGCTCTCTAGACCTTTCAGGCCTTTCGTTAAAAGCCAAGAAGGGGAAGGCAGTGGCCCTAACCTCCTCTGAGAACAACCCCCGCTTGGCAGATGCTGCTCGTTTCATACCCACTATTCATTCTCCACATCTTCTTTTCTAACAGAAACCTGATTCCGTTCCAGGTGGCAGAGTGCCCAGCTCAAGAACCACATTTCCCATTCCCTATCCCTCTTTACAGCTAGTGTTGGCTCAGGAGACATGAACAAGAGTTGTTGGGTGGGGTTGACCCAGCTGGAAGTACACTTCAGTACACTGTACCCCCCTCTCCAATTCTTTCTGCTTCCTGCCTGGAATGAGGACTTGATGGCTGCAGCTCAACAGCCCTTTTGGAACACAAGGCAGACTTAAGGGTAGAAGCAGCATTGAGGGGGCAGAGTAGAAAGGTGAAGGAGTCTGAACCCCCACCACCAATCCCCCAGGATACATCCTCGCTCCATCTCTCCATCTCTTTTCTTCTTTTCTCCTTCCCTCCTCCCTTTTCTGCTGCCTTCCATCTATTCATATAGTCGCAGAATCTCAGAGCTGGGATGGGATGGGCCATCTTATGTAGTCTGTTTCTCTCAGTTTGCCCCTGAGAGGGAATGTCACATGCACAGGGTTATACCACTTTGTGTGTCACCTGCAGGTAGAGTCCCACAGCAGGGCCGGGCCTGCTGGGGAAGTGTGGGAAACTGGCATCTATGAGCCAGAAGGGGGTCATCCAGCCAAGGTCTGGCAAGAAGAAAGACCCATGGGAGTTGGCAGGAAATATAAATATATAATGCTCATAGAAGCCAGCTGTGGGCACTAGGGAGGGGTGGGGACTGCAGTGGACTGACTGAACAGGACCTTTCTAGAGTAGACAGCTGCTACTCACCTGCAGTGGACGGATGCTTGGTAGGGTTGGTTCTTCACATTTTCCAAAAGAAGCTAGACTTTTTTTTCTCCAATGTGAAATCTGATTTTTAAATGTTGGCAACTAATTTGATTTTTAAAATATCATTTATGGGCCAACATTGCATTGGCCCAAAGCAAACATACCTGAGGGTCACATTCAGCCCTCAGCCCTCAGTATGTGACCACTGATGCCCCACCCACATACAAGACCCCTGGCCCCAGCCGTGCAATGGCCCCGGCTATGGCATTCTGCCTTGTCCAGCCCTCCCCAGGTGTCAAGGCCTCCTGGGGGGTTTGTGCAGGACCATGCCTCTGCCTTCTGAGATGCTCAGGGTACGTCCAGTGCTGCTTCTCTGCAATTCGCCTTGGCTAGAAAATTCTTTCTGATGTGTCTCTGGCAGTCCGAGGTCTCCATGTTCTCCCCACTTGCTTTTCTCTAGAGATGCCCCCTGGCACCAGAGTTTCCCACCTCTTCCTTCCAGGCTCTCCACAAAACTTCCCTGAGTTCCAATCCCAAGCCTCCAGGTCAGCTAGACCCAGGTCCAGAACCTGGCTCTACGTCATCTCGGGGATGTGGCTGAACCACATTGCAAGCGAGCAAAAGGGCATGTTCTCAGGACGTCTGAGCTGATGTGCAGCGTCGGACTGGAGGTGGGTGCCCCCTGGAGTTTGCTGGACAGACGGAAGCTGTCGGGGAGGGGGCTTGGGATGGGGGTGGGCATGCGCTCGTGTAGCCATCGCTGTCTGCAGGTATCCTCCAGGTGCTGCATCAGTGCCCCGCGCCCTGCCCCCAGCCTGTGGGCATGTTTTGCTTCTTCACAGAGTCTTTCTTGCTGTGTGTGAGTGTGTGTGAGCATGTGTGCATGCTCTCATCTGGTGAGAGCACAGATTGACCACCGCTGCGGCTTATTGCTTTAAACAGCTGCAGGACTGCCCCAGGTGCATTGTGAAGTCTAGAAGAGCTGCCATCCCCCCAAGTCCACTTTGGGCGTCTCTCCCTTTTTCCGTCCTGGGGCTCCACCGTGTCTTCCCAGCCCATCTGCAGCCTCCCGGTGCTCCTATATTCTATTCCCAAAGGACCCCAACTCTGGACTCTCCTTCTAGCCTGATGGGGGTGAGAAATGGCGGGCACTCAGCAGATCTGGGAAAGTTTGGGGCTCCAGTCTCGGCTCTGGTCTGCACCCCAGTTCTGCCACTTTCCATGCGGGACCCGCGCGCCTCCCTCTCTCTCTTCCGCCTCTTTCCTCATCTCCTACCATGAATTAGTGACACCCTGCAGGGCTGCTGGGAGGGTCTGGTGCAGGAGGCGCCTAGCCCCGCCTACCCTGGGGCCACTGCTGGGGCTCCCCTCCTCCCTGGGATCTCACAGGGTCTCGGGAAACAGGGGGTGGGGGGATGTTCCCGAGGGTTGGGCTGCTCCTTCAAATCATTCCCCAGAGGCAGCTGCTTGTGCATAAGGCTGGAGCTGACATCGAGCCAAGGACGGGGGGCGGGAGAAGGGGGCTCCGAGCGAGCTCCAAAGACTCTGCTGAGAAGCTGCTCCACCCACTCACTGACACAACGCGGGGCACTCGGTGAGCACCAGTGGCGGCTGGGGCTGTGCGTGCGCGCGCGGGGGGGTGGGGCGGGTGGCGTGCACGCGGGCTCGCTACAGCGGAAGCTGGGGGTCGTCCCCGTCCCCGGGAGCAGTCCGAGGGCCTCCTTGAAGTTGCATGTGTGCTGGTCCTGAGGCCAGGCAGCGCGGGCGGGGCCAGGCGAGCACCGGCTCCCCTCGGAGGCTGCGTGGCCGCCTCCGCGTAAGAACTCTAGAGGGGTGGCCTGCTCCGCCTGTTGGACAGGTGGAGAGCTGTTACGTGATTTGTACAAGTTCATTTCTGCTCAGCAGCATCCCTGCCAGCACTCACACCCAGGTTCCGAGGGTCTGATCCGAGGCTGGCAACTCCCGCCCTTCTCAGGTCTTCATTTTCACTCTGCCTGCCTTGGAGACCGACGCCAGGGAGAACAGGGTGTGCAGACTGTGGACCATCCTCTCCAGTTTTCCTCTTTTTTCCCAGGAGTCGGGCAGCCGGCAGGGTGGGGAATAGTTGGCATGAGGGAAGGGCAGGAGACCTTAGTGCTGCTCTCAGCTCTGACACTGACCTTGTTTCAGCCTCAGTTTCCCCAACTGTCAAGTGGGGATGACAGTCCAACCCTGCTCTGTTGTGAGGACGGGTTGAGTCCTGCACGGGGAATGATCCTGCAAAGGATCACCCTGGGATAGGAAGATGCAAGGAATTTTCGTTCCCCCATCCCCACCCCAGCTAGGCCAGAGGGGATGGAGGTGGGCTGGGAGAAGCCTGGATGCTGGGCCTGCAGCAGCCACACAGAAGATCAGGGCTGATGCCTCCAGGCTGGATGCTGTCCTCCAGCACTGGAACTGCCCCCCGAAGCTGCAGGTAACCTGGGTGGGGGGGCGAGGGGGTGGGGATGGGGCAATGACAGCATCTGTTGCAGAGGTTGTTGTTACCACTTCCAGAATGGGCATGTGCACCTCTGAGAAGGCCTTAGGACTGGCTTGCTGGGATTGCCTGGGTGGGTGGGTGGGGGGCAAAGCCGTAGCATAAAGAAGTAGGTCAGTGCTGAGTGCAGAAGAGGGAATGGAGGGAGTGGTTGGGCTCTAAACCCTGCCCAGCCCTAGGGGCATCACACAGAGGCACAAAGCCTGGCACCTCTTTTGTGATCGCCTCTCTCTAACCCCAGAATGGAGATGAGGTGTCAGGCAGTTCAGCATGCCCTCACCAAAGGTGCTCTCCGGCTTCCCAGCCTGGGAGGGGCATGGAGTATTTACTAACTCATCAGCCACTCACTCGGCCCTCCCCCAGAGGCTCCCATCACCTCCTCTGGAGCCCCAGTGTCCACTCTCGTGTGCACGCTCTGCAGCAGCTGCCTGCGGGCAGGGCTGTGGCTTGGTCCTTGGCGCAGCAGGGCTCCCAGTTCCGAGCAGGTGGCAGAGGGAGGGGACATCATGCTGAGTGGCCGGCAGATGTCAGGGAAGGCACTGGGCTGCAGAGGGGACTCTTCCAGCTCCCCAAAGCTGGACGCTGACTGTGGGGGCAGGATAGCTGCTGGTCATCTCGTATAAGCTCAGGGAGGAGGACTTGCTATCGGTGGAGTTGGAGCATGCAGAGGGCAAAACAATTCAATGAGAGGAGATGGGGATAGTGGGGTGTCAGACGCCCCGAGCCCTGGGTGTGCAGACGTTCCCAGAGCACCCCCACCCCAAGCCATGCAGGAATCTCACCCTGACTGAGCCTTTCCAGCAGGAAGGACAGGTGATGATGGAAGGACTAAGCAGAGCAGGACTGAAGCCTCGCTCTGTCCCCTCCTGCCCCCAGGAGCCTGGGCAAACCATTTCACCTCTCGGAGCCTTGGTTTCCCACCTGTAAAATGAGAACTGTAGCAGCACCTACCCCTTAGATTCCTGCAAACACTCAATGAGCTAATATGGGTAAAGCTGCCAGATGTGTGCCTGTTGCATAGTGAGTGAATATTACTTGTCATTCATCCATTCCTCCTTTCACTCACTCATTCATTTGCACCAATATTTATCAAAACCCAGCTACGCACCAGGCTCTGGGGATACCACTGAAAAAATGTCCCGAACCTCTCAAAGGGAACAAATTCTAGCTTAGGATACTACAGCAGTTGCTCTGTGGGTCATGTGATTTTGGGCTGAACCTGATTAAGTTTTTTTTATTTATTTATTTATTTTTTATTGGAGCAGTTGTAGGAACCTCGTTTTTCAAGTAATAATAATGAAGAGAATTCCTAGAACCTGGGGTGAGGTGGGAAGGGTGGGACACGGGGCTCCTTCTCCCAAATGCTTCCTGGCAGCTGGCTGGGAGATGGATTCTGGGGCAGGAGGTGGGAAGCAGGAGCCCGGCGTTTTGGGGCCACAGGTCCGCTGAATGCAAGTCAATTAATATGGCCAGAGATGGAGTGAGTGCGAACTGACAGGGTCCGTTTGGTCATGAGGACAGAGTCACGGCCATTTGCCTGGAGAAAAGGAGGTTTGTCGTGCAGACGTGGACTGGGAGTCTCTGGAACCAAAGGGTGCTGGGGTCAGGGGTGAGGGGGCTTGAGGTCACCTCTAGCCCCCCATCCCCCACTCGTTGCAGGCTGGTGCTGCCCTGCTGCCTTCTCTGCCTCCGGGCCCACAGCCCACCAGCCCAGACTCAAATCTGGTCGGTCCAGTCATTTTTTGGCAGGGCCTGCCAGGTGATGGCAATAGCCATCTCTCCCACTGGGCCAGGGACACCCCCTTCCCCCCCGGCATGACCCCAAACTGCTCACCACCCCACCCCGGCCCAGCCCACG